>CABHPP010107743.1:0-38872 GCA_902168425.1 Peromyscus attwateri
TATGTGTGTGTGTGTGTGTGTGTGTGTGTGTGTGTGTGTGTGTGTGTGTAATCAATTATACAATGCTTGGTATTTTATTATATCAACAGACAACTGGCCAAGACAGTAGCTGTGAGCTGTTACTCTCCAAGATTCAACCAGTAGAGAAAGGAAAGTGGAAAGCACCAAAAGTGTTCCCTGTAGAATTCTGCTTCTTTAAAGCTTCGGGGTTTAGATAATAGTCCCATTAATGTGCTCAGGTTTCTTCCTTTCCTGGAAGTAGATGAGAATTCTTATTCTTAAAGAGGGATGCAGAACAAACTGGAAGGATGCTCGAGTGGAAACAAAGACATGGTTTCAGTCCATCTAGACTCAAGGCATAGATGTATCATTATGTTGTTTAGATAATAGCCCGCTGATATTTTGCTTCCCGAAAGTATGAAAGAATTTTTCTTTATTCTTATAGTTAAGGAATTTTTGAGGATATGTATAAGTCCATCTTGTTTTTATTTCCAGTTCATTTCTGTCCTGAATTCAATGAAGTTTTTGTAAGGTACACACTCAAGTTTTCAGCTCAGAGAATTTGATATCAATGATTTCTCAAATTGTGTTCCCACGCACTCATTCTCATACTCTTGGAACTCCTGTCATTTTATAGGAAGTCCTTTTCTTCCTCATGACTCCCATCCTTTGTATTTCTGTACAGATTTTGAGATATCTCTTTTACTTCTCAGGTTCCGTGTCTCACCCCAGCCTGCTGTCCACCCTTCTTCTCAAATGATGCACAAAGCTCCCCAGGTCCCAGCACTCTTGTGACACCCATCAACCATCAGAGCTGTACTTTCTTTCACATAAAGATGTGCCTAACTCTCTCTGTTGCATTCTTTGTGGAGTATAGGTGTAATTTGTCTTTGGGCCATTTTTTGTTCTCTCTCTTGCTGCTGGATTCGTTTAATTGTGATAAAATATGTGCAATCATACACAATGTAGATACATTTCTATCAACAATGAACTCTGTATAGGTTGTGCATGACACAAAACTAGATGTAAGTTTCCCAATGCAATCTAAGGTTGTGTAAACATGTTGTTTGCACAGTGGTAATCATGTAATGATCTCACACTGTAACTCTTGAAGAAGCTGGAAAGACCATGGCCAGGAGCTATCAGTTTTTGTCTCCATGGACAGCTTTTCAGCTTTCCTTTCCCAAACCCCAGATGGCACTTACACTTCCTAGGACTATCACCATGCTTTTGTGGGATTTGTTTGTTTTTTTGTTTTTTTTTTTCTTCTCAACTTCTTTGCTTCTATTTTCTCTAGTCCGTCAAAACTAAACAACCCCCAGGAACACACTCTGGGAGGACACACTTTCTGTCTTCTCAGACTCCTCTCGCACCCCAGTCCTGAACCGCTCCGTTCATTCTTTAAGCTTTCCCTTTAAATGACTTATGTCTTCTACTTAGGGGACTGCGTTGTCACCCAGCAGATGCCCCATAAATATGTAATGACTAAACTAACTTTAGTCCGGGACCACAGAACCTTGTCATATGTGTTGGTGTTCACCTCAGCAATAACACTGGGCAGAGGTGCTTAGCACAGGAATGTGGGAGCCACCTGAAGCAAAGCTATGTTTTGCAATTTGATTAACAATTTATTAACCAATCATGTTAGGGAGGTAGCTGGTGTTTTATGGTGTTCACAAATCAAGTTTATACATCAGGCCTCTTCATATCTTAAAATATTTTGCTGTTAGCCGCACATTCCATACTGTGTATAATATTATCACCAGCGGGTTCTGACCTACTCTGATAGAAGCCCCGAATGTTGTAAATTCCTTAGACTATGCCGCCCTCTACTGGTATAAGTCTCACATTACAAGGCCTTCGTAGCTCAATATTTTTCATTCTGTTTACAAGTTCAGTTTAATGCTAAATATTGGGCAATCTCTTTTTGTACATACAATATTTTCTCCCATTGTATTTCTACAACTTAAGGGCATAAGTTAAACACTTTTACATGTCCCTAATGCTTAACAACATAGCTTTTTGTTTTACTTTTTTTTTCAATAATTTGATATTAATAATTGGCGATCATGCCAAAAGTTTGAATGTTTGGATCCCCGTATTGTCACTGAAACTGAGTAAGACAATCTGTCTCAATGTTACTGTTTTTCAATTAGGGGCCATGGTTCCTGTTTCCGATGGACACTGAGAATAATGAAGTTATGAGAGGGAAAATTCCTTAAAACAAAATTTCCCTTGGTCTCATCCCCAGCTCCTTTCCTGGTTTCATTAAGAACCTTTGTGTACTAAGGAAGCTGAGATGCCATTTAGGACTTGGGAAAGGAAATGTACTAACCTTGCTTTTCTCCTTGCAGTCTGGATTTCTCAAAAATGTGCAAAGGTGCCACCTAGTGACCCAGAGCAGTATCACAGCTTTGCACTTAGCTTTGAAGAGACGCATAGGCGACATTGTTAACACCTATGCTGCCATGTTGGGTATGGATACATTGCAGATTTAATTTGTCAGTGCTTCACTTACAAATTAAAAGGAATTTGCATTTTAATTAGCAAAGCTGATCCCATACTGCGATAAACAAATGTTATCCTGTCAACTCGTTCAGAGTAATTGGTTGGCATTGCCTTTTGAGTTATAATTTGATCTTTTCCACACTGTTGTGCCTCAGCCCTGTTGTGTCTGAATCACACATGAATTTGATTTCCCGTAAGAAAGTAGCTGTTTTGGGAAAAAAAAAAAAAAAACACGTGCAGATGCTGTGAGAGACAGTCTGGCAGAAACCCCAGTCAACAGTCTCTAGTTCCTGTCACCATGATAGTGAACATTTTGAGTATGCAGTTAACTCCTGTGTCCTCGGGCTTATAGACCCAGCCAACATCAAATTGCAGTGACAGGCACCCGCCGGATGATGTCTTGCCAAATTCTTGGCCTCCTCAGTACTGTTGCTTGTGGGTGGTTTGCAGTGACTAGACATGAGTTCTTATTCTTCCATTTACTCCATCAGCAAGGCCTCTCTTCTAGGTGAGTTCCCAAACTATGGCACACTGGCCTAATGCAGTCAGCTGTCTTGGGAGGGGAGGGGATGCTTTAATGTACTTTACTTTTTGTAGAGCAATTTCTAGCTCGTAGAAAATTTAGGCAATACAGAGAGTTCTCACATACTACCTGGCCCCCAAACATGCGCAGACCCTCACTACCAAAAGCCGCACAAGACTAGTGCAGTTTTGTGACTGATGAACCCTGATGGATGCAGTAACATCAACCAGTGTCTGCAGGTGACACAGGAGGGACACTCTTAGCATTGCACATCACATGTGGCTGTCAACAGAGACTTGAACTTACAGTTGTGTGGTGCAGAGTGGTTTTACTACCCTGGACATCCCCTGTGCTCCAGCTGTCCATTAATCCTGGAAATCATGAGTCTTTTTATTTCTACCTGCATAGTTTTATCTTTTTCAGAATGTCACATATTTGTACTCTTTATCATACATAGCCTATCATATAGTCACCCATGCATTTTTGCTGGAATTTTGATCCAAATTAGGCTAAATATGTAGATCAAATTGAAGTGAGAATATTAAATCATTCTATCCATGAGCATGAAATACTTCTCTGCTTATTCAGCTCTTTTTATTATACATCTTTCACCAACATTTTGTACTTTGGGTCACATAGATCTTGTCCGGGTTTTATTACATTTATATCTGTGAATTGCAATGGCGATGCTAATATAAACAGTATTTTGTTTTTAATTTTGAGCATTAATTACTCATTGCTGGTATATAGGAATCAACTGGTGTTATAAGTAAAAAAAATACCATTTCTTTATTAATTATCATCTGTTTAATTTTTCCTTACTATTAATTTTGGGTTATCATAAAAATAGTTGGTTTCATCATGACATCTTCATCCATATGACATGATGCTTTCTTCTCATTCACTCCCCTCCCTGCTGTCCTTCCCACCCCATGCTTCTTCCTCTCTAGCGGGTTCCCCTTCTCCCCACAGTTAGTCTTCCCTCTGTCTTCCTAAGGCGTGTATGCTGTCAGTCTCTCATTTCCTATTTTCTGAAGGTCTCTTCCTCTCCCCTCATGACCCACTCTCTGTTTTTTTTTTTTTTGATGTATAAATAAACATATGAACACACATACAGATATGCTAATCTCTCATACAGCAAAAAAAAAGGTTGATTACTATATACTAACTTTAAACTCTTTCATCTCATTTTGACTACTTATTACTGCAGAATGGTTTGGGTCAATTCTTTCTAATTTTTTTACATAACTGAGCATGTCATCTATAAGAAAAGATAGTGTCATTTCTTTCTTCTCGATTTTTCTTGTTTTGGTTTTATTAACTATAACTTCTAGGACAATCTTGAAAGGAATCATAAGAGGGGGCACTATTTCCTTTTACCTTGTCTTATCAGGGAAGCTTCTGGATTCTCATTACAGCAGGTGACATAGGCAATAGATTCTCATAAATATTCTTCATCAAGTCCAGGATTGGTTTGCTGTTGATAGAGATGGTAGATCGATACGGCCATGTGATTTTCATGTTGTGTGGGCATTGTGCCCCTTTGTGGTGTACAGCTGTGTTCTATATTCCTGCATTTGCTTTGTCTTCAGGTGGAGATTTTTGTTATAGCTGTGTTCATGAGACATATTTGTCTATAGATCTATTGTCTTGTAATGCCTTTCTCTAGTTTGGTATGGAGTGATGCTGGTCTTAAAGAAATTTCCTCTATTTCTGTCTTCTGAAAGATGCTTTGAAGAATTGGTGCTGAGACAGAGCATCATGTTAGCCTTAAATTTTAGTAGAATTCACCAGTGAACTCCTCTGGACCTGGCACCTTCTTTTCAGAAAACCATAATATTTAAATGCCTTTAATAAACATGGACTTTTACAGATTATCATTTTTTCTTGAGTGATTTCAGCAGATAATGTCATAAGAAATTGGCCTGTTTTATCATACTATCAACTTTTCAGGTATAATGCTGCTGTAGGACTTCTTGGTTGTTCCTTTTAATTGTGTATATTGTATGCACGTGTATTCACATACATGTGATACAAAGGTAGATAAAAGTCTCTCTGAGTTTGGTGAAACCCACAGCATGTGCAGTGGCAAGAACGACCCCTAATGTAACCTGTGGGCTGTGCCTGAATATGAAGCATCAGTGACAGTTTATCAGTCTCAAAACTCCACCAGTCTGGTAAGATTTTTTTGCTAGTAGGAGAGGCTGCTCACATGTGGAGACAGAAGATATATGGGACTTTTTTTAATGTTTTAAATTTGATGTGAACCTTAAATTGCTCCACAAAAATAAACTGCATCAAAGAATATTGCCCCCTTCAGAAATGACTGACAGCATTCAGCTAATGAACCACACTTTGTTGACTCTTCACCTAGAACAGGTCCTTTGTTGCAGGAATGAATGAATGAATGACTAGAAATCTATGTTCAGGTTACATGGGTATGGAGATGAAACATCAAAGACGGGTGTTTTCCTCAGCTACTTGCCACCTTCTGTTTTGAAATAAGGTCTCTCACTGAGCAGAAAGCCCACCAAGGCGGCAGTTACAGCTGGGTACCGCTCTGCTCTACTGTCAGGAGAGGTCAGGGATGTGAACTCAGGTCCTCATGAGTAGGTGACAGGTACTTTACCCACTGATCTGACTCCAAAACCTCTAAGACTTTAATGTCTCTGCTGTCTGTACTAATGATGTTCCTTCCTTCACTTCTGACAATGATGATCACATCACTACCGTCACTGGTCTCCTTCACCTCCCTTCTAAAAACCATAGTATTCTTACTGTCAGTATTGATCTATGAATCAATTAAGAGTAAGATGTTAAAGGTTTCTATTTTATCTTCACTTATTCCTTCTTCTGTGTTCTTCCTTTTTATTCTAGACTCCAGATCCTGACATTTACCACATATTCTCTCTAAAGAGCCTCTTATTTTAAACAATCTTCTTTATTCTTGAGAATTTTAACATGTATAAAATGAGACATGAACATTCCACCCCCATTTCTCCCTTTCAACTCCTCCTATATACCCCATGGCATTCCCGTTCACTTCCCAACTTCCTATCTTCTTTATTTTTGCTAATTTTTGATAACCCACTAAGTCCAATTATTGCTGCCCATAATTGAGTATGATGCTGTCAACTGGAACATGGACAATCTACCAGTGACTACTCTCTTGAGAAAGAATGGTTCTCTCTTCCCCCAACAACTATCAGCTGCCAACTGTTCCACGGTAGGAAGTGAGACCTGGAGGTCATCTATGCCAGGATTTTTGCTGGCTCGCTCTTATACAGGTGACCCCAGCTGCTAGGAGTTCCTGAGTGCTATAGCCAAGTCATGTGCAGAAGATGGCATCTCACATCACTCCTCCCCACCCTGACTGTCACATTCTTTTTGTCTCCTTTTCTGTGATAGTTCCTGTGCCTTGGGCATTGGCACTAATAAAGATGTCTCAGTTGGGGCTATGCCCACCATCTCTTGTTCTCAGCATGTTCACCAGTTATGTATCTGTGTATTGATTGTTTCCAACAACAGGAGACCAAATCTGACCAAGATTTAGGCCCAGGTCTGTATCTATAGGCATAAATATTGAGAAAGCAATTTGATAACCATTTAGCAAAATATCAATGACATGTTCTAACCTAGGGCCTATGACCTCCTAAGTTCTGGGCTATTTGACTTGGATTGCAGTACAAGGAATGAAATTCCCTTCTGTGCACTAGGCCTTAAATCCAATGAGAAAGAGGGTCGTTACCCTGGAAAACTGTGCCACCATTGCATCAGCAAGCACATCTTGCCTAGCAGGTTGGTAATGTAGTATGCAGAGTCCAGCATGATGTAAGACGATTGATATCTGTTCTCTTCTACAAGTCAACACAGCAATTTTCTGCGCTATGAAAGCTACCCAGCAGGAGGGAAGTTTCCCATCACTTTGCCTTTGTTTTCTCTGTGTCCTCCAGTCAGAGTGTGGTGTCTTCAGCAAAAGGGTCTTACCATGTCATTATGGAAGGTAAGCAAGGACAACTGCAATGACCTGTGTTGTTTTGGTGACCTCTTGGAACCTCCTTGACCAATAATTCATAGAGAGGCATCCCATTTCTTGCACTATGTTTTCTCTTTACTAGTCCATGTCTTCTGAGAGCCATGTTACTGACCCATGCCAGGCAATTTGTAGGTGAATTTCTAAATGGTCTTGTTAAATGAAAAATACAGAGCCAAATACAGGGGTGAAAGCCGTAGAGAGATCAGGGAAACAGGGAAAGCCACCAGCCAACCTTACCTCACCAACTCTGCAGCTAACAAAGAAAGTGACTTCCTGTCTACCCAGGCTTATATGCCTTGCTGTTCTTCCATCTGATTTGCTCTCTGTCTAGCTACATTACTTCCTCTTCCTGACCAGCTCTGTCATTTTCTGTCATTCTGTACAGGCCTCCAGGAACTCTATGGTTGGTACTGGGATTAAAGGCGTGTGTCACCACGCTTGACTCTGTCCCCTAATGTGGTCTTGAAAACACAGAGATCCTGCCTGATAAGTGACAGGATTAAGGGCGTGTGCTGCCTGATTTCTTTGTTTACTTAAAATGGCTTGCTATTTCCTCTGATCTCCAGGCAAACTTTATTTATTAAAGCACAAATAAAATATCACCACAGTAATTCCTTTCAAACCTTTTTTCTTAGCTTAGAAATGTGTGAGTTTTCAGAAGTCTTTTTCATGCATTCTTAGTTTCAGTTACCCTACACACTATCCTTCCTCTACTCTTGTTCCTATTCTTATTTAATCCTTTGCCTCCCAGGACTCATTTGATATGAAAGGAAAAGGAGGAATAAATAACTAATTTAATAATTCTTAGAAGGTAGATCTGCTGGGTACCTATTTCATAAAATCTTGTTTATCTAAAACAAAAAAAAAATGTCCTTTGTAAAAACATTATTTTGTGTGGGGGCAGAAGGTTTGCACACATGTTAAAGCATGAGTGTGGAAGTCAGAGGACAACTTATAAGATTTGCTTCTATCCTTCTACGCTATGGGTTCCAGAGATCAAACTCAGGTCATCGGCTTTGGCAGCAAGTCCCTTTGCTAGCTACTCTTTGCTTTGGGGGATAATTTCATAGATTATAGAATTCTAGCTTAGTAGAGAGGAGGTTTTTTTTCCCTGACTTAAGTTTAAATATTAATTTCTTTATTCTTTTCTTTTTAAAAATGCTAATTTTAATTATTTATATATATATATATTTGTGCATACATCTGTGTGTACATACATGAGTGTAGACGAATTTCTAAACAGTCTTATTAAATAAGAAACACAGAGCCAAATACAGGGGTGCAAGCTGTAGAGATCAGAGCAATAGTGATAGCTACCAAACTAACCTTAGTTTACCATGCCGCCATAGCTTCCCAAGAGAGCCTCTTCCTGTCTAACCTGTGTCTTTATTGCCTTGCTGTTCTGCCTTCTCATTGACTCTTAACCCAACCACCCCACTTCTTCATCACTGCCTGTCTATACAGACCTCCAGGTCTCTATAGTTGGTACTGGGATTAAAGGTGTGTGTCACCACGCTTGGCTGTGTCCTTGAACATACAGAGACTGCCTGCGATGTGATCAGATTAAGGGCATGTGCCACCACTGCCTGACTTATGTTTATGCCTGGCAATGACCTCTGATCTCCAGGCAAACTTTATTTATTAACATACAAAAAAAATCACATTTCAGCACAAATAAAATATCACCACACATGAGTGCTTATGTGCCATGACTTTTGAATATTGGAAGATAACTTGCAGGAGTCAGCTCTTTCCTTCCAGTGTGTGGGTCCTGGGGATCCAACTCTGGTCATCAAGCTTGGTGGCAAGTACCTTTACTCATTGAGCCATCTTTCTGGCCTCACTCTTTCTTGCATAACTTCTGAGAAACTAGATGTAATTCTTCATTCTCCCACAGGTAAGGAATCCGCCCCCCAACTTCATTCAGAAATTTTCATTATCTTTACTTTCTCTATGGCTTGGGAATATCATGACTAGGTGTAGTTCTTTGTTATCTTGTTGTTTTCAGTTTTTACATTTATCCTGTCTGGTTGCAAAATTGGGGAGTTTTTCCATCATTATTGCTTCCAACATTTTCTTTCCAATCTTCCCTCCCTTTCTTCTTTTTATATTCCCATTACACATGCGCTCCACTATTTGTAATTATATCATTGTTTCTAAATATTTTCTTCTATTTTTTTACATCATTGTTTTTCTCTGTGGTTTTTTTTTTGGGGGGGGGGGGTTGGCATATTTCTGTTGAGATAATTCCAAGCACCAAGATTCTTCAGCTCTCCATCCCACCAATGAGCCCATTAAAGGGATTCCTCATTTCGGTGAGGTTGGTTTTGATCCCGTGTTTCTTCTTGGAATTTTCTTCTCTGGCTTATTTTACCCACTGCTCTTACATGATGTCTACTTTCTCCATCATGGCTCCTGACATATTTATCACAGCTGTTTAAAATTCCTGGCCTGATGATTCCAACATCTGTGCCACGTCTGCCCTTAATGTTCTTCTCACCGTCTCATCAAAATGTATTTTTGCCTTTTGGTGTAATGAGTAGTGGGTACAAGGAATTGTGTAAATAAAGTTTTGATGATATGGGGGTATAATGTGGGGAGGCTGCAATGGTTCCATAATCCTGTGACTAGGCCCTAGACTGTCAGCCAAGCTGTTCCCTGGTGTGTAAACTTCACATGTACTTTCATTTTTACTATACAGGATGGCTAGAAGAAATCAGAGTTAGTATTTCTCTTCTGAGAGATTAATTGGGTGCAGAGGAATAAAGCTCCATGTTTCAGGCTCTGGTCCAGTAGTTTCTCTAGAGGAAAGCCCCCACCCTCCCTAAGAAGAGAAGGCTGCAGGGTGTTTTAAATGATTCCCTTCACCTCCCCCTGCGAGAAGCAAAAACGGATTAATCTGTCAGTGATGGTGTAGACCAAAAACTGATTAACTCCTGGAGATAAGACTTAGAACTAAGTGTAGACACCCCTCTAGGTCCTCCTGGAGATTTAAGCACCGAGATTGGCCTATTCATCCATTATACTCCTACCCCAGAGCTACTCCCTAAGAGGATTCTGTATATGGAACTCTGCTACAGGTAGCTGTGGTCCTCCATATCCTGTCTGTCTAGTTTAGGAAAAGCAATTTTCCCTGTGGCATTCCTTCTCTAAAAACACTATGAATTTGTTCAGCTCAGAATTTTGCCTGCACTGAAGTCATAACTTCGAAGCCCCTTATATGCAAAGTCAGAAACAAAAAGTCCTACCTAATTTTGTAGCTCGAGTTTGATCAGAGCACATTGGCACTCACTCATTATGTATTTCCTGGCAGTTTTTAAAATGGCCACTGTGATGGTAACTTTGAGTAGTTGCCACAGAGTCTGTCTGGACCACAAAAACTAACTATCAGCTCTTTAAACTCTCACAGAAAATACTACCTGTCCTAGGTGACAGAAATGTATTAATACGTCACGTAAAAGTTTGCTTCTTTTCTATGGTGTTTATATTTTAGTCATACATTATATTCTACATGATGTATTATATTCTAATAACAAAAGGTAATAATTTCTGGTGTGATAAATGTCAAGAGAAAATGAAAGACAGAGAAAAGGGATGGACAGAGGTAGATGATGGTGAGGAAGGTGAAATGGATTTCAGCAGAGATGTGAACGGGTGAGGAGGAGCTTGACTGGGGTGACAGAGGTGCTGCTGTCTGGACAGAGAAGAGAAGAGGAAGTGTGCAAAGAGGAACAGAGAAGACAAGAGTGGCCGAGCACAGACGCCTAGAAACGAATGGGAGGCCCCAATGGGAGGCTTCCAGTCCATTCTGTCTCCATGTTCAGTTGGCTTGAACACTGGAGTGTTTTCTGTTACGGATCAGTCACCCTGGGGACAAAATCGCATTCCTTGCACCTACTTAAAGAACCTAAAGAAGAGAACACATACACATAGGACAGTCTCTCCTAGGCAGCTTACGGCAGCACGTAAGGTACAAAGGATTTATGAAGGAAGTCCTCCAGCAAGACGAGGCAAGGGTGTGAGGAGAGGAGGCAGGAAAGGAGAGCTGAGAAGAACAGCACAGCTTCAAGCAAATTCCCAGTCTTAAGATGTTTGACGGGTACTCTGGAAAAGAACTGTTCTTCACGTTAATCTCTGCTTTGGAGAGAAGAATGATGCCTCTCTTGCTCTGCAGGGCAGAGGTGCCTTTTTCTCACTGACAAACCCTGAGCCCCTGCATCCAGCAGTCATTGGGCAGAGCCATGATCCAGGAGGGAATGGGATAAGTGGAATACATTCACAGGTGTTGTTGGCTCTCTGCTTATGCAATCAAAGGGACCTCAGTAGTCTAAGGAGAGTCCTTGCAGATGGGTGGCTTACTTCATTGCTGCATTAAAAAAAAAATCCCTGAGACTGGGTAACTTATAAACAAAAGAAACTCATTTCACACAGTTCTGGAGAGGGGGAAGTGTAAGATCAGGTGATGGAAAGTTTAGTGTCTAAAAGGGCTTGATCTTTTCCAATGTGGTGCCTTAAGTGTTGGTCCCGTGTGCATGAAGAGCAGGAGAAAAGGGCCTGATTAGTTCTGTCTATCTTATTGCAAGGTCATCGCTGAAAGCACCTAGACCTTAATATTATCACAATCTTGGAGTTTGAATTCCTGCACATGAGCTTTTGAAGAGACACAAGCATTCACACTAGAGTAGTAATGACTTTCAGGTACAGTTTGTGAGAAACAAGAATCCAGGGAGGAAGAGGCAGGTCAGGGAGCTAATGAATCCAAGCAAATCTAGGTAAATAGTCCATGGGCTCTGCTCCAAAAGACCCATGAGGAAACTCTGTAAGATATCATTAGCATGTCAGCATCTTATATTTATCATTTAAACAGCAGGCACTATCTTATGTGATGTTCATTAAACATATTAAATATACGATTTTAAAGTAGAAATTCTGCAATTCTAGCTCATACTCAAAATCCTAGATTCAGAAGGCTGGGGGAGGAGAATTCAGTTCAGTGCTAGCCTGGGCTAGCTGAAACCGTATTTCAGTTGAGAGGGAATGATAAAGAATGCTGCAAGTGAACTGTACAGTCCAAGGTTGCCCTCTGCCAAGGAACAGAACATTATGTATTCCCTATGCCAGCAATGTTGCTTGAAAAGCACAGATCATTTGTGGCCTAGGACTATTACCCTCATCTCCAAGTAGCATGTAGCAGAGTTGTTTAATAGTAATCTGATTACCTGGAAGATATGGGCTAATTCACCAGTTTCTTTGATATTAATATTCTCCATAATGGGTAGTCTAATACTGAATCATTCAGAATGTTCAATAGTATTTTGGAGGGGGGGGGGCGGATAACAGTGTGAGTTCAACTTTATTACGTAGATACTTTAAAAGGAAACTTCTATTTAGCACGGGCAGATGCTTTTATCTATACTCACACCAGGGGGCAGCCTTGAGTCTTTTTGAAATTTGTAATTCTCTCCAAACAATGGCTGTGTTTAATTGAACATACACACACACACACACACACACACACACACACACACACACACACACAATTCCACATGGTTACCTCTAGAGAAAATTACCATTTGGCATTTCGCTTCTGCTGTCACTAGCTGATTACTGGCCTTCTGTCCAATAGATTTAACAGTATTACCTGTCCATCTGTCCTGTCTGTTTTTCTACTCCACTTGAGACATCTTTTGAGATCCGTTTGAATTTTAAATAGGAAGATGTGCTACCTGCCTTAAAGATCCACCAGCTAATAAAAGGACCAGTTTTTAAATTCCTAGAGTAGAAATTTTTTCCAAAAGCCATTATTTACTGTATTGTTTTCCTAGCACAAAATCTCTTAGGACAGTATGTCCAGTGGTCAAGCATAAGATACCTGTATGTCCTTGGCTCTGATGTTTTTGGGTGGCTAAGGATTGATATCCATTTTTCCAGTCTGTGCTTCTTAAGGGCTGTTTGGTGCCATATGATCCTCACCACCAACACAGACCCCCACAGAAAGAAAAGAATGGTTTGTACTGCACCCACTTCATCCTTTGTTTGGCTATATGAGCACGTGTTTAAGTCAAATGGTGATGTCTCTGATGCCCAGCGGTTGGGAGAGCAGATGCTTCAGATTACTGCCTGGGACTCCAGCTGCAGGCAACTTTTCTTACTCATCATCATGTCTCAGACTCAATACAAAGGCCAGTGAGAGCTTCCAAATCAGAACCAGTGACCTAGGTTTAGGGAAGCAAAGTCTGGATCCTTCTCATTGTTAGAAGACTACCATGAGCACAGTCCTACCCTCATTCCAATGTCATCTGGTCACTCCTACCATGTAACATAAAGCCCCACTGTCTCACTGCCAAGGCACACCCTTCTTTCATCTGCGCAACCAGGACGGGAATCTGTTCTTTCCTGAGTGTGGGTATGAGTTGGTGAAGGGCCATCATTTATTCATCGGTCTATTTTTCACCACTGAATATTGCTCACTGCTTACACCCTTCCTCTCCTATCTCTCATTCTTATTTCCATTTCCAGTGCCATCAGGAAAAGGAGCTGCTACTGGACGGTTTGATTTATTAAGGTTGTCAGGCACAGTCTTCCTGATAATAGAACATGGTGGAAGGGAGCTGCCAAGGAAAGCAAATTTACTATAAGGGACTCAAATGGTATTTTTGCAACTTCCTATACATGAACATATCTTATAATCTTCCTATGGACCTTGCTTCTAATTTGAGAATATGTGTACATTGGACACATGGGTCTTTTTTAAAGCACTCAATCTGATTGTTCAAAGAAGATTTTTGGTACTTAAAATATTTGCCCTCTAATTTCAAAAATAAGATGGAAAAAATCAAATAAAAAGACATTACTAAAACTCATGAAGCTCTAACCATGTCATCACAGCTAAAGACAGCTATGATTTCCCATCTATGTGAATCCACTCTGGGAAGTTTCTCTACCTCCTGTTCTTGGGAAGATCTGCTGGTTCTAGATCTTGGCTAAAAAAGTCATGGAATCTACTTTTCATTTCTTAAGTAATATAATCTCAAAATCAACCAAGGGTGGTAGTAAAGAAGTTCTTGTCCTGAACCTGTTGAAAGTGAATTGCCAACCTGATAATCCATCACCTCTGAATAGCATAGAGTGTATTCTTAATATTGATTGTTTCTGTTTCCCCCAAAAGTGATGTATTAACATTCTGCCCCCTGTGTGACGATATTTGGAGGTGGGGCCATTGTTAAGTCATGAGAACCTTGTCATCATTAAAGATACCCCAGAGAGCTTCCTCAGCTCTTCTACCACAAGAGCTTGTAGGACAGCTATCACTGAGGCAAAGAACAGGCCCTCCCCTGGCAGTGAATATACTGCTTCGCCTTAATAATCGTGAGGAACCCATTTCTGTGGTTTAAAAGCCACCCATTCTATCGTGTTGTGTTAAAAAGGCCAACATGGACTAAGAGAGAATACCGACACAAAGCATCTTGTGCTTTTGCCACAAACAAAAATCAGGACAGTTACACTGGGACTTACTGTCACTTATGTCTCAGGGCTGGTTTGGTTATTTGTATTAACTTAACCTAATCTAGCTAGAGTCACCTCATAAAAGGGAACTTCAAGTGAAGAATTCCCTCCATTGGCTGGAAGGCATATCTTGATTACTGATGTAGGAGGGCCCAGTCCACCATGGGCAGCACCATCCCTCTACAGGTGGTGCTGGATTGTGTAAGAAAGTTTGCTGAGTGAGGCAGCAAGTAGGGGTTATCCATGGTTCTTGCCTTGAGTTCCTGCCATATATTTCCTCAATGATGGACTATTGCCTGGAAGTATAAGCCCGATAAACTCTCTCCTCCTCAAGTTGGTTTTGGTTGGGGTATTTTATCACAGCAACAGAGTGAAACTGGAACAGAGCCAATGGTGAAGATTCCGTGGGAAGTCCCCTACATTCAGTTGTCCTCCTCTTTGTGTTTCATGAGTCTGGAAGTGTTCCTTGTCTTCCTGTGTCTGTTCTAACCTTGGCACTTCTGAAAAGTATAGGCTAACAGTTTTATGAAATGGCCCTCAATTGGGCTTTGTCTGGTACTTCCTCATAGCTGGGTTATGCAGAGAGACCATTAGCAACAATGTCTGAAAAACAAAGCTGTCTTCATTGCACCTAAGACAATGTATATATTTATTTTAAGAAGCTTCTATAGCAATATTTTTCCATATATTTTAAATGGTCCTTAGTGTTACTTTTTCTACCCCCATATCCCCTACTCTACACTGCTCTCCCATCCCCAGCACTAATTGAACTCTTCTTGATCTACTAGTTCCATTGAACTCTTTATACCATTGAGTTCTATCGCCCCTCCACGGGAATCACACCAAGGACCATTACTAATTTCCTGACCTCTAAGGATATTTCAAATGAAACACACATATCTGACTATTCAAAGCTAATATCCATAAATGAAAGAAAATATACAATGTTTGTCTTTGTGGATCTTGGCTACTAAATTCTTCATTTTAAAAATATTAGTGAAAAAAAGAGTTTGCCTTTAATGTTAGGGGTCTTTTGTTCATTTGTTTGTTTGTTTTTTGTTTTTGTTTTTAAGGAATTGGTTTTTTATGGTTTTGGGTTTTTTGTTTTTGCTTGTTTGGGTTTTGCTTAAGATGTTTTGTTTCGTTGAGAGTTTTTTTTGTCCAAGATACAGACAGGTGGAAATTAACTAATTAACTTTTTTGGTGTCTATGTTTCTTATTCTGTACAGATAGAGGACCTGGAAATAGTTAAAAAGTCAAGGCCTATGCTCCCTCACTGTCTAAAAGTTGTTATTGACATTGATGTGTAATGCATACATACATATGAGAGAAAGATGAGAAAAGTGCACAAGTCAGAAGTACACCACCTGTTTTTGGGACTTTCCTATTGCTGTGAAGAGTCATGACAAGGACATCTTTATAAAAAGAGTATATTGAGGTTTATAGTTCCAGAGGGTAAGTCTACAGCCATCATGGAGGGTAGAATGGCAGCAGGCAGACATGGTACTATAACTGTAGCTGGAAGCTTACATCTGATCCACAAGCACAATGTAGAGAGAAAGCTAACTGAAAATCATGTGGGCTTCTGAAACCTCAAAGCCCACCCCCAGTTCCTCCAACAAGGCCACACATCCTAACCATTCCCAAACCTGGGAACAAGTGTTCAGATATATGAGCCTACGAGAGCCATACTGCCCAGCACAGTTTTGCAAAGATAACACATGTATCAGGAATCACAATATTATAACTCCCTCCCCTCCATTAGATTCCCACCTTATACTCACTTCCATTCTCAGTTTTCTCAAGAGTAACCATTATCTGACATAGATTTTGTCAATCTTTGAACTTTATTTTATTGAAGTTATAAAGTAGCTGCTCTATTATATTGATGTTATGATGATGAGATTAATCTTACTCAACTACAAATTCAATTTTACAGTTATGTTCCTTCCTAGGCCACTATCTAGATTTTTATTATTTTATTCATTTATTCAGCAAGCACTTACTAAGAATAGAGACAAATGCTGGTAGTCTTTGTCCTTCTGGCCTGTCCAAATATTCTTTACTTTAAACCCAATAGAAGAGTAGTAATAATTGTATTAGCTAACAGATGTACTGCAGACTACTTTTGAAACAGATTTTTCTTTACAGAGAAATGGTGATAAATGTTTCTTTTTTTCCTTCAATTTTCTCTTGGGAAGAGTTTTTCATTGTTCAAATGATATTTTGAGGACTCCACCCAGATTTGTGATCTCAATGTTTCTTCTATTCTTTTGTCTTTTTAAGGGACTGCTTATCTTATTTATTTTTATCGAGTCTTCTTTTTTATCTTTTGTATAGACTTGTGAACTACATTTTTTACGTGAAACCTAGTGGATTTCTCCAGATAAATTAGATAATTTGATTGGCTCAGCCAGCTTGATTATTAGAATGTTTGCTAAATTCTAATTATTTAAGTTATGATGCATGGTAAGTCCCAAATGGTGGTACTTCACTGACTTTTTTTTTTCGAGACGGGGTTTCTCTGTGTAGTTTTGTGCCTTTCCTGGATCTCGCTCTGTAGACCAGGCTGGCCTCGAACTCACAAAGATCCGTCTGGCTCTGCCTCCCAAGTGCTGGGATTAAAGGTGTGCGCCACCACCGCCCAGCTTCTGACTTTTGTATTTACTTTTTTTTCAGGAAAAAAAAATTGCTACTTTAAATTGTAAATAGTTCACATATAATTATACAGGACACAACTCTGTGATTTTTGGTAATGTCATCTCATAGAAACAAGTAAATAAATTTATTTCATATTTCAAAATGTGAAAATACATATACTAATATCTTTCAGAACCAAAAACACTTGTTCAATATTGAGAGTGAGGACGTGATTATGTAGCTGGATTTTCGGGTTCAAAGGCACAGCTGTCCTGCTTGCTGGTTCAGATATCAGCATCCACATGGGTAACCTGGGTATGACTGTAGTGTGCATCATAGGATGGCTATAAAGATTATACTCTGAGGCAGTAGACACTCTACACAGACTATATCACGCATTGTAAACACTACAGTGTTATCTGTAAATCTAGGGAAATAGTCAGAAAACAGAAACTATAGTTACAGAAAGGTCTAGCTAGTCAGAGTATCAATCCATATGTTTTCATTTGAACAATACACCAAGCACCTTAGCTAGTCAAGAACAGTGTGAAGATGGTATTGGATTTTCTTGTAGAGCAGAAGCTGTGTGTGAGCTGGAGATCAGCTGTGGAGAGGAAGAGACCTTCATTTCATGCACTAGGAGGTACTGGTCCTCTGGCTCAAGTAGGGCAGAAACTGAATCCTGGAGGAAATGAAGTGGACTGAGCTGAAGGGCTTCACAGAAGGCAGAGGAAAAAAGCAGAGGAGTTAATAGAGATGGAGAAAATGAGTGGCTGCCTTCTTCCAGCCATATAAAGCCTCTTTCTGTGGCATGTCCTCCCTCCCAACATAGAAACATTTCCAAACAGATGCCAACTGCAATTGCATTTCTCACTGGCAGATCCATCTACATGGAAGCCCACACATAGCATCATTGAAAGGGGAGTTTATAGGACACCTGGTCATTTTCTCCTTAGAAGCGTCTCTGATCTCCAAGTTATTCCTCTCACTAGCTTACAGTTCCTTGCAGATGGAGGATGGTCCCTTGCAGCTTTCTAGGTTCTGTGCCAAGAAAATGTAAGGCAAAACTAAGTTGTATTGGGTCTCCCATCAAACCACCTCTGTCTCTACCTCTATTATTGAGGACTAGGAACTAAAATACATGAGTGGTGATGACATGATATGTTTCTTTAATGATATGCTTCTTTTATTTGTTTGTTTTGTTTTGTTGTTTCCTGTTTAGAGAACAAATCAAATCAATACATATTTTTCCAAATGGATGCTCTATCCATGTATATTCCAGCAAGATGGGTGTTTCTTCAATAAAGTTCAAATATTCCACTACAAAGAAACCAAATTTGAATCAATAGAAAGAACTCTTTCTTCCTTTTGCTCAGCTGCTGTGGTCATGTTTGAGTGGTTTGGAGCAGTTTTGGATGTCAGCTCTGTCAAATGTTGCATGTAGGCCAAGCTTCCTGCTAGTTAACCAATCTAGCATGGGAAAGTCCTGTGGTGTGATATGATAAAGATATACTAAACTATAAAACAGAACTTTCAATTCTCAGAAACTGACAAAACAGCCTGGGACTCTCTCCTGAGGCTCTATCCATCTATTGGGGCTGCTGAGCATTTATATTGGCTAGATGCCTGATATCAAGAAACCTGATCCACCTGAATACACAGGCTCTATGACAGCATTACTGCCAAAGTTGTGTTATCAGAGAAGGTAGAATCAAAACACTGCATTTAGACATTTTCTAATCTAATTTAACTGCTTTGGTCTATTAGTCAACTATGGTTGGAAAAACTGCTGCATAGCAATCAAATTCCAAAGTATGAATGCCTTTAACAATTTATTTGCCTTTTGCTTTTTAATGTCTCTATGTTTTGAGAATTTTATATAATATATTTTGATCATATTCTTTCCCATCCCCCAACTAGTAACAGATCTGCCTTCCACTCCCACTCCTACCCATCCAACTTCATTCTCTCTCTCTCTCTCTCTCTCTCTCTCTCTCTCTCTCTCTCTCTCTCAAAAAAAAAAAAGACAAGACAACACACACACACACACACACACACACACACACACACAACAAGGAATATGATTTATGTTGGTCAACCACTCCTGAGCATGATGCCTTCCCAGGAATGTGGCTGATATCCCTACTATTATTCTATTGAAGAAAACTGATTTCCCCTCTTCCATCAGCTTTGAATTGTAAATAGACTCTTGGCTAGGAGTATGACTTAGTGTCCACTTTGCCCTCTCCCTGATGAGATTTTTGTCTGGCTGTAGCTTGTACGGGTCTTGTGCATGATGTCATAGTCTCTATTATTTCATACATCAGCTCTGTTGTTTCTGGAAAATATTGTTTCCTTGAAGTCATCTCCCACCTCTCTCTTACAATCTTTCCATCTCCTCATATGCATAGATCCCTGAATCTTGAGGGGAGAGATATGAAAAAGACATTTCACTTAGAGCTGAGTACTCCAAGGTCTCTCACTTTCTATACAGTTATGGGTTTCTGTTAATTATCATCTACTTCAAGAAGCTTCTCTGATAAGGACTGAGTGATACACTCATGTGTGAGTATAGAACAATGTCTTTTGGAGTAATTTTGTTGGTATGTTCATGTAACAGAATAATAATTGTAGGTTTTCTCCTAGGACCCCTGACCTATCTAGTTTCATGTTTTGGACTCATTAACAGTGTGGGATATGGGTTCCATAATAGGCTTCATGCCAGAGATGCAGGGATGGATCAACACAAACAAATCAATAAAAACAATCCATCACATAAACAGATAAATAGACATAAAACATACTATCATCCCATCAGATGCATCAACAGTCTATGACAAATTCCAACATCCCTTTGTGATAAAAGTCCTGGAGAGACTACAGATATGGAGGACATGTCTCAACATAATGAAGGCAATTTATAGAAAGTCCATAGCCAACATCATTCTAAACCAAGAGAAACTCAAAGCATTTCCACTAAAATCAGGAATAAGACAAAGATGGCCACTCTTCCCATACCTGTTCAATATACATTTTAGCTAGAGCAATTAAACAACTGAAAGAGATCAAGGAGATACAAATAGGAAAGGAAGAAGTATATGTATCTTCATTTGATGATGATATGAGTCTATAAATAAGAGACCTTAAAGATTTCACCAGAAGAATCTTAGAACTGAAAACAATTTCAGCAAAGTAGTCGGATAGAAAATTAACACAAAATGTTAGTAGCCTTCCCATATACAAATGGCAAACATATTGAGAAAGAAATCAAGGGAAAAAATAACCTCAAAATATATATCTTGAAATAACTCTAACCAAGCAAGTGAAAACTTTGCATAGTAAAAACTTTAAGACATTTGAAGAATACACCGGAAGTTGGAAAGACCTCCCATGCTCATGGATCAGTAGGATTAATAATGTGAAAATAGCCATCCTACTAAAAGCAGTCTACAGATTCAGTGCAATCCCCGTTAAATTTGCAACACAATTGTTTACAGAAATTGAAGAATAATATTCAGCTTCATATGGAAACACACACACACACACACACACACACACACACACACACACATATACACACACAAAACATGATAACTAAAACAATCCTGAATAATAAAAGAACTGCTAGAAGTATTACCATCCCAGATTTCAAGTTGTACTACAGAGCTATAATAATAAAAATAGCATGGTATGGGAATAAAAACAGACACATTTATCAATGGCATCAAAATGAAGACCTGAACATAAATCCACACAACTACAAACACCTAGTCTTTTCAAAAGAAGCCAAAAATACACACCAGAGAAAAGACAGCATCTTCAACAAATGATTCTGGCCAAACTGGATAGCTACACGTAAAAGAATAAAAATAGATCCATATTTATCACCTTGAACAAAACTCAACTCCAAACTGATCAAGAACTTCAAAAAACATGTCTTTTCTTTTTCTTGCTTATGATTATGGAGTTGGCTGGGTTCTTCTGCTTCAAGCTTCAGATTAATTGGGGTTGGCTATAGATACAACTTTGAGTTTGAATCTTGAAATTATTAGGAACCTGCATGGATCCTAAAGTTTTGCGTGAACCAGCATTACTAAGACAGATTTTTCTCAGGGCTGATGGCAGAAACTCAAGAATTTAGACTCACAAATAATCACATAGACTTCTGTCAGTTCATCAAATTCAGTGGCCAACCTCACAGTCAAAGGATCAGGAATATGTCTTCCAGAATCTCAAAGGAGGCCTCCCAGTGTTACCTGCTGTACAATTATCAGGATGGCATGAAATTGTGATGTTGTTCCAGTCTATTATATTTCTGTAAAGCTGTGAAACCCCAGTCAGCAATTGTACCTTCCTTTTTCTCATTCACAAAACAGAGCATGAGAGTAATAATGGACACCATCCAAAGCTGTTGGGTAAATCAAACATTAGAGATAGGCAATAGCACATAGCTGCATGTAAAGAATAATTTCATCCTTACAGAAGCTTTTATTTTGAAACTTTGGTGTCTTCTAAACTCTTTTTGCCACCATTTCACAAAAAGTGTCTCTCCCACCTCTTATTTTTAATTCATGGGTTCTTGTAGTATTTCTTCTCACTTCCAGGTCTGATTCAAGTCACTATATTTGAGTATAAATGCAAAGGTAATGTGATTGCCTTTTTACATAACCCTGTATTTAGACTGTGGAAAAGATAGTTGGAGTTCCAGATGTCAGATCTACTATTATGAAGCCTGTTTGTTCATAAGCTTCCTGGAAAATGTGCTTCCACATCAAACCTGTAGCTGAAATATGAGAGAGCTCTACAGACCTGGTATTGACCTGTCATACCACCATATGAATTACTTCTACACTCATCATCTTCCTGTGTCAGGTCAGAGTGAGGATCTTGGCTTCTAAAAGAAGAGGGATGGCTCATTGTCATGTGGAAGTAGAATGTGCAGGCTCTGAAAACAGGAAAGCACGCCATTAAATTGAAGACAATCCCTTGAGTTGTGCATGCATCCTGACCCTTCTTCTTCCCCCACAGATAAGCCAGACTCCCTGTTACCTGAAGAGAAGTGAGTAGAGAAGGCAAAAGAGCAGAGTGCTATTCCATTCCGGTAGAAAATCCTAAAAAGTAGGAGGGCAGAAGACAGTCAATGTCCACAACATGTTTCACAAATGAGAAAGTCTAACCCTATGCTGGGAGCATTTGCCAAGGAGAGGAATTAATAAGCTTCAATTCAGTGTCCTGAAATAATGACCATAGTGGATCAATTATTTATTATCATATGTAGTTCTGTTTACCAAAAAACTCTGAAATGAAAGAGCTAAAACACACTCAAAACTACAAAACTGCTGAAAGAAATAAAGAAGATGTAAATAAGTGAATAAATGGAAAAATATCTGGTTTCCATAGATTCAAGATGTATGGAATATATATATATATATATATATATATATATATATATATATTTCAAACTGCCTACATATTCAATGCAATCCTTTGAAAATAGTAATGTTGAGTTTTGAAAAAACAGAAAAACAATTCTGGCTGGGTTATGGCCCAGACATAGACTACCTAACTAGCAACCATAAGGTCCTGGATTTCATCTCTGCTAATATAGAAAGCAAGAGAAAGGTGGATGGAAGGAGGGAAAGAAAGAGAAAGTCATATGCAACCTCAAAGGGTCCTAAAGACCTGAATTTTACTCTTTAATTTCAATTTTGTATTTTATTTTTATGCATATGAGTCTTCTGCCTACACATATGTCTGTGCACTACATGTGTGCCTGGTTGTTGTGGAGTCCAGAAGAGGGCATCAGATCCCCTAGAACTGGAGTTACAGATGGTTATGAGCTGCCATGCCAGTGTTAGGAATGGAACCCAGATCCTCTGCAGGAGCAATTAGAGCTCTTAGCCAATGATTCATCACTCCAGCCCCCTTAAAAAATGCTCTTGGAAGTAAGAATGAAGTTGAAGTACTAATAGTTCTCAATCTCAAAACTTGCTACACCACATAATAAAATCCAAAATAGTCTCATGCTCATGTAAGGACACACACTGAAGCCCACAGAATAGAATCATCCCAGAAATAAACTGGCAAAGGTGCCAAGACTATTCACTGAGAATAACAGCCTTTTCAATAGTATGAGAAAGCTGTATATCCACATACAAAAGGATGGAGTTAGACCCTTAATTTATGCCATATATAGAAATTAACTCAAATGCATCAAAGCCCTGAACATAAGAGCCTCAGCTATGATGCTCTTGATATTGGGCTTGGCAATGACTTCTTGGATATGAAACCAAAGGCATGAGCACCAAAGAAGAAGAAGAAGAAGAAGAAGAAGAAGAAGAAGAAGAAGAAGAAGGATGAGAAAAATACTACCTAAATTGTAAAAGGTAGCCTTTATAATATTTGCAAATCATGTTTGTGACAAGATGTCAAAAGAATTTAAAACTAAAACAAACAAAAAAAACAGAAAAAAGTGACCCATTTTAAAGATGGGTGAAGGCCTTGGACAAACATTTTCCCAAAGAAGACATAGAAATGGCCAATAAGTACAGGAAGAATGCTGACCATAACTAGTTACTGAGGAAATGCAAAGCAAAGCCTGGGAAGACAGCTGGGGGGGATGCTGACCAGATCACTTGTCTATTATAAATAAGTTTGGTCCTCAGCAAAACACACACACACACACACACACACACACACACACACACACACACACGATGCCACCATTAGAATGACTGTTTTTAAAAAAAAATTAAAAATAAATATTTCAGGTTTTTTTTTAACTTTTCTATTATTATATTTTTATAATATTATTATAATATATTATATTGTATTTTTCCTTACTTAAGACAATTTTTAAATTTAAATATATTTTGATTATATTCTTCCCCTCCCCCACGTCCTTCCTGATCTTTGCCTCCTCCTTACCATCCAACTTTAAGTTCTTTCTCAAAAAACAAACAAAAACCCAGCACAACAACAAAACCAAGAAAACAAAATAAAACCATCACCACCACCACCCCAAAAAAACCTACAGTAACAAACTGTAATCAAATAAAAGCATACATACAAAATAATAATAATACTGTAGAGTCCAATTATATGTGGTCAACTACTCCTGTCAAAGATATAGAGACATTAGAGTCCTCACAGATCACTAAATAAGAACAAAAATATCAAATGGGCAGCATCTATGGAATACAGTTCAGAGGTTTCTTGAAAGTTTAAACGTAGAATTGTCATCATATATACCCAAAAGATTGAAGCCGTCAGCCTGAACAGATTCTCCTATACCAATGCTCACAGCAACAACATTCATAATAGCCAAAAAGCAGATGCAAATGTCCATCATTAGGTGGAGAACCAAAATATGGTGTTTATAAAATAAACTCATTGCTTTTTAAAGGGAATAAAAGTTCTGTACATACTAAAACATATATGGTCACTAAATGAATAAGCAGGGCAAAGAACACTATTGTACAAGTCTACTTTTGATTGGAGCCTAGAACAGGAAAATTAATGCAGACAGAAAATACATCAGAGGTCACTGGGGGGCTGAGGATGAGAGAGTTAGTTTTTAATATGTCTGGAGTTTTAGATTTGGGGTAATAAAATAGTTTTACAACATTTTGAATGTGCTTAATGATAGCAAAGTACATACTTAGAATGGCAAGTTTTTTTGTTTTTTTGTTTTTTTTTTGGTTTTTCGAGACAGGGTTTCCCTGTGTAGCTTTGCGCCTTTCCTGGAGCTCACTTGGTAGCCCAGGCTGGCCTCGAACTCACAGAGATCCGCCTGCCTCTGCCTCCCGAGTGCTGGGATTAAAGGCGTGCGCCACCAACGCCCGGCTGCAAGTTTTTGTTATATGTATTTTTGCCACATTTTAAAAGAGTGTTTGGGGCTGGGAAAGTGTCTTGGTGAGCAAGGCACTTGTGCAAATGTGGAGGCCATAGTTCCTGACTCCAGCACCCAAATGAATGTGTGGCAGGCTGCCTCCTTTTGATCTCAGCATCCAGGAGGCAGCTACTGGATTCCCAGAGCAAGCTGGGGACTACACTATCTGTATCAGCAAGCTCTGAATTCAAATGAGAGAGCCTGCCTCAATAAATAAAGTTGAGTGTAATTGAAAAAGACACCCCAAGTCAACCTTGGCCTCCACATACAACATGTGCACAGGCACCAGGCACAAACCTACATCCATACACACCACACAGATGGGAATATGCATACACACATGCAAAGAACTCCACACTCAGATCATGCACATTAAAAAAAAAAAAAGCGGGGGCGGGGGTATAAGGCAATGATCATCTATTGTTCCTCACAATATTGCATGTCAGCAATTTGGTCTATGTTCATCTTCTTTCAAGTGGTGAGGCAGGTCCTTGAGGCCAGCTGGTCTAGGGTGGTCTCAACCAGTACAAGTTTCTGGTCCATGTATTTTTCATTTGTTGTCAGGCAAGTCCACGCTTATTTACATGGCAACCAGATATGGTCTAGAAGCATAGGCTAAACTGGGTGTGGCCTCACTTCTTCTGAGTCTTATGACAAAGTGTGTGTAAGCAGATTGGAGAGGAAAAGTGAGGCCATCTTTGCATCAACCTAGCACAGTTGGACATTGCTGAGAATGTGTCAGAATGCTGAATGATTTGTGGCAGCATAGGCTCATCTGCCTAAGGTCAGACTTGTTTACATAAAGGGTAAGTACATTTTCTAGAAGCATAAACATACTGGAGAGTGAGAACTCAAACTCCAGTTAGTACATATAGTTTTATCTTCCAGTAATTTAACATTTGTAAGATTCTTTCTCAATTAAGACAGCTAACATAAAGTCAGCCCTTTGTAAGAATGGTACCTACTTAGAGAAGCCAAGACACAACAAGAACTCTCAAAACAACAGAATGGTAGAGGTAGAGGGAAGCCAGACAGGCCCTCTCAGTACAGAAAAGATCCATAGACTCAGCAAGGTCATTTACCTGACAAAGGCTGCTTTGTTGCTGATGGCAGAGACTGGACTAGAACCCAGATGGCTGAACTCACAATCCAGTGCTCTCTCTACAGTATGATCTCATTTTCTTTGCACTATGCAGCCTCAGGCTTGACATCACATAACCATTCTCTGTTCTGAAGGACCTTGCAACTCTCAGTTTGCATTGCATAGAAGTATCACCAGCCTCGCCTGAGAGCTTGTTAGAAGTCCAGAGTCACATGTCCCACACCAGACCTGCTCAAGGGAAGTCTGCGTGCTTCAAGATGTCAGGGACTTTGTGTGCAGAGCATACTATAATGAGCATTACCTAACGATACTGGTTTTCAACCTTGGCTACTAATTGAAATCATCTGAGAGAGGTTAAAACGGCCACTGCTGGGGTCCCTGATGGGGTCCTTCCTAAGCTGCTTTTGGGATAAGTCTGGGCAGAAAGGCCTTTGTAAGTGCCCAAAGACACCACGTCTCTGTAGTCTATTTCTAAAGTGCTAACAACAGTGAAAGCTTTTCATCAGGTTTTACTTTTATGGTATGGACTAGTATTCTCTATGACTGAACAACCTTCAGAAGACCCTTGTTGAGAGAAGTAGGATGAGGGGATATGTGAAGTACTGACAATTTTCTAAATGTGGATTTTTGTTTTGTTTTTGTTTGTTTTGGCTTGGGTTATTTGCTTATTTGTTTTGGTTTTTTGAGACAGGGTTTCTCTGTGTAACAGCCCTGGCTGTCCTGGAACTCACTTTGTAGACCAGGCTGGCCTCAAACTCACAGAGATCCGCCTACCTCTGCATCCAAAGTGATGGGATTAAAAGCATGTGCCACCATCACCCGGTCTCTAAATGTGTTTTTAAAGAAGATAAAGAGTAAGTAATATAATTTGTACTGGAAAGGAAATATCTAAGTTTCTGGAGTTGTGGGTGTGGCTTAATGTTATACCACTTACCTAACATATGTAAGGTCCTAGGTTCAATACCCACTATAGAAAAAAAAATAAAAAATAAAGAAAAATGACACTACTCTATTACTTAAATCATTGACACTACTGCATAATGAAATCCCACGAAGTGAAATTGTGGCAAATTATAACTATAACTAAAGAGTGAGAATAAAACTGTAAGTTTTAGCAAGATAAATGGATTCAATAGGCCTTTTACCTGAACACAGTGGATAAGCTGTATATTCAAACGCTCTTCTGAGTCCAGGCAAATGGCTCTCAGATTTTTTGTCCTAGAATGGAGAACCAGAAAAGCAGAATTTCCTTCAGGAATATTTTCAACCTGTTCATAAGACCTTCCTGTGGACCTTGCATGGCCTGTGAACCATGGCCTCACAAACACTCCTAGGACAAAAGCAATACTTAATCTCACATTTCTCAGTGTCTTTTGTGTTAAGTGTGTAGTCATAATATAAAAACTGTTGTGGTACATTTGTGAAAGGAAAGAGAATGTTGTTTGAGTCTCTTCTGGGCCATGTGTCATTTGTGGGTCCCAGGTTTGTCTAAGATATTACTTGAGGAAATGGATTTGTTGATCATCTTCTTTAAAGAGGCAAGGTAACTCAGGTAAAAAGAAATAAATTCTGTTTCCATATTTCTACATGGGTTCCTCCTGTTCTGTTACTGTGAAAGAATGGTTTGGAGGACCAGATGATCAGGTAAATGCTCCAGACTCCTGCATGCTGGACTTGAACTTGCTCTCTGAGATGTTTGAACAAAATCATCAGATAAATATGCTCTATCATTGCCCCATAGCACTTCTAGAAACATAATAAAGACCACAGAAGTATTCTTTATCCTGCAAATCGATCATTTCCCACATTTTATACTGTTTCTTTTTTTGTATAAAACAAAGGAACGAGCCTACCGATATGGATTTAAGGAAAAGGAAACATGTTTTTCCTTGAAAAATGTGTGTGTGTATTTAAATTTGTATATATTGATCAAGTCTATATTCCTCACAGAAAGAATTCATTGATTTTCAGAAATAGCTTGGGGTGCAAAAGGGAGCCAGGAGTAAACCAAGGGCACAAGGTCTGCAGTGCTCTGACTTCAGCATATGTGGGAGTTAGGTATGCTGCATTTTTATTAAATGCAAATGGTGGCCCAGAAGGCCCTGGCAGACTCAGACTCTGCATTTCCCACAATTCTTCTGGGGAATGCTGATGCTGCTGTTCCAGGGTCTACCTTTGAGGGCAGGAAGAGAACTCCAGCACTACGGCCGCAAGTTTTGCTGCACTTTGAAATCAGGCGGAGAGCTTTAGAAGTGAGGAACTTGGTACCACCCACAGAGATGCAACTGTCTAAGAAAGGATCCTGGCTTCAGGGATGTGCATAAATAGGAATGTTTCTTATCATTTAGTATGCCTACAAGAGACAATTTCAACATTTGTGAAGGTTTTTTGAAAATCCAGATTGATAGAACAACAACAAAAAAAAAAAAAAAAAGGAATTAAAGTTTCACACACTCAAAAGTAACATTTTGAGCCAGGCAGTGGTGGCGCATGCCTTTAATCCCAGCCCTCGGGAGGCAGAGGCAGGCGGATCTCTGTGAGTTCGAGGCCAGCCTGGTCTCCCAAGCGAGTTCCAGGAAAGGCGCAAAGCTACACAGAGAAACCCTGTCTCGAAAAACCAAAAAAAAAAGTAACATTTTGTTGACGAAATTTAAAATAAATGTGCTGTATCTTGTAGTTTTTAAAAGAAATCAAAGAATTTTGACCTTCAGCATTACATATTAACAGTCATTCACACATCATTTACTCAGTTGCTCGTGTTTGGATTCAGGATGATAACTTGTGCCTATACTTCCCATTTTGCTATTAACTTTTCAAATGTCACAATTGAGCAAATGTGATGGAACAAGGTATTTCTTTTGTCTCAGAGGGGAAAAAAAGAAAGGCAAATTGTTTGAAGGCAGCTGATATAGTTCTTCCCATTTCCTACAAAATCTGAATTGTAGGTATATTTTCCCTTAAGCATTTTGCTTTCAGCATATTGTGTGTTATGTCCCTACAGGACACACTCACATTCTTTGTATTGTACCACACACCTAGTGAGTGGGGATGTCACTCTTGCCAGCTGTTACTGTCTGTCCAACCACTGGAGTTGACATGGAAGATGCTATAATGCACTTTTTACATTGTAAAGGCAAACTTTACAATAGGTAAGAATGGGCCTTGCTTTCAAATTCTTTACCTAACAGCTGAGTGACATTGGGCAAATTAAAGTTACTTGGCCTCTCTGAGTATGTCTCTGCTTCATACAAAGAAGAAATAATACCATGTATCTCCAAGTCTAATTGTGAAAATCAAACATGGGAGAAACCATTGCTAATCATCTCACATATAGTAAGTGTTTAATCCATATTAATAGCTAGAAGCCCCTTTAAATCATTTATAGCCTGTCACATGTCTTTTTACTCCAGCCATTCTGAAGCAACCTGCTCACTTCAGTTAAACTACTACCTCTGATTTCTGACATGGTGGCTCAAGGACTTCTTCCATTCTAAGACAGGATATAGGAGCAGATAGATTCATGCACCCGTCTTCATTCTGTGAATGGTCCTTTCTGAAACAGTCCTCACAACTCCACAGAGTGAAACCATGGTGGCCACAGATAACCACCCTAACATTACACCCTTGAGTTGGTAACCAATCCTCTACTATTCTCTCCCCAATGTTTGTGATCTGTTACTATCTTAGTCAGTTTTCCATTGCTGTGAAGAGATACCATAACCAAAGCAACTCATATAAATGAAAGCATTTACTTGGGACTTGCTTACAGTTTCAGAGGTTTAGTCCATTGTCATCATGGCAGGAAGCTTGATGGCACACAGGTATGCATGACATGGTGCTGGAAAAGGAGCTGAGAGTTCTACATCTGGATCCAAAAGAGAGACACTGGGCCTGACTTGAGCTTTTGAAACACCAAGCCCAGCCCCAGTGACAAACTTCCACCAACAAAGTCATACCTCCTCCAACAAGGCCACACTTCCTAATGCTTCTCAAGTAGTGCCACTCTCTAATGACCAAACATTCAAATATATGAGCCTGTTGGGGCCATTCCTATTGAAACCACCATACTTACTAAAAGAAACTACACTACTATTGGGGGAACTCGGGCTAAAATGTGAGGGTAGCATGTGAAAGATTTGAAGAGTAGCATTAAATTCTACCTACTACCTGTTAATTAGATGACTGAATTTTGTCTCATGAATCATGGGGTACTCCCTTCCCCTAAAAACAGTTTTCATTAAATGAGTAAAGTAATGAACTGAGATATTTCCATAGTCGTCAATGATGCCTGGTCAGTGAAGTAGCAGTCTTCACGTAAATAATAGTTAATACCCAAGAACAACTTTCCATTTCAAACTAGCTTTAACCTCAAGCTGGTCTGGGTGACCTCAGCCCACCTGCCTTGTGTTGCAAGCTGGAAGAATAAGTCCACAGGAAGTTGGAGAGTGAATAGGAAGCCTGCTTCAAGATTAGTTTCCGTGTTCAGTGACTCTGTCGGTATCATAGTGATATAGGGAGCAGAGAAAAGGGCAGAGTAGAGTTTCTTCAATCTAGGATGAAATCGCTATTTCTACAAAGTTCACACAACTTCCTTTGAAACAGTCTACTTTCTTGGAAATTGTGCAAAATATGACTTTATATTTAGTTAATAAATGATTGGTTTATTTTGGATCCCACATCATTACCAGTACTATATAATTTGTTGAGGCGTTTTTCTTGTTTGTTGTTGTTGCTCCTCTGGGTTTTGGGGTTTTTTTTTCTGGGGGGGGTGTTTGTTGTTTGTTTTTTGGCTAGAAATCTTCATGATACCTCCACTCTGAGATGTTCAGCCCAAACCATCATATTTTCCAGGAATAACATTCAAGTCTCATCCAATTGCCCCAGCCCAATTAGTCCAGTGGGGAAAAATGTAAAAAACAGATGTGATAGTTCAAAATCCAACTGAGAATTCACATCTTTCTGGGAGGGTACCGGTGTTAGATCTGTCTGGTTTTGTTGTGACTACGGACCCAGATGTTTTCAGCCACTTGACTGACAGGTGAACTGATTCTCCACATACAGGATCAGAATTCAGGTATGGAGTTTAAAGGTAGATACATCCTAAAAGCACTTTTTTTTTTCTTGAGTCACAGGAATTTTTGCTTTCTGACCTCTTGATAAATATTTAGTGTGACAATATGAAGCACATTCTTGAGGTACAGAGGAGATGTTGTTTTTGAAAAGGAAATGTAAGGTCTTATTAGGGCAAAGCTGTTAATTACACACTTCATTATTGTCAAGGTTAATACAGACAGTGAGAACAGAGGCACTTTTTCATCCCTTCCCCGGGAACAAGGGGAGACAGCTGTTGTCCCGGACAGATCCATTAGCGCTTATCACCAGCCAACAGCCTGCACAAGCAGCACCATGAAATATGGCCGCTGTCACCAGGAGCCAGAACAGATGCCAGCCAGTCCAGGTTACAGCAGAAAGACAATGAGAACCCCAGCTTCAGATTCAAATAGATTGCCGCATTGATTTTGAATGCTTGGAGTTTCCACAGCATAAAATTCACTGATACTCTTGTAGTTATTGTATTATTGATCTCTCTGAAATTGCACAAATCTCACTTAAAATAAACATCAGATGCTGAGTATAATAAATAGCAGTCCTTCTGTGTGATGCCTGGTTAAGCCACGTTGAACAATTCTCCATGTTTGGATTTCATTATTGTGTTTTGATGGTTATGATTCCATAAGAGAAACGAAAGTCAGCAAAAGTAGTGTGGCTTGGGTTCTCATTTAACTGGATGTGCTGATCAAAAAGGCTTCTGTTGTTTTATTTCTGTGTGTGAGAGAGAGAATGTGCTGAAAAGCTGTTTGGAACAAACATTTACACTTTGTGAGCCTCCTGCTTATTAACAATGAATTAGGAGTTCAACTACAACAACAACAGCATGTGTTGCTGTTAAGAATGATTTGCATACTTGGTCAAAATCATTTTTAAATTCTGAAAAATAATATCCAAGAAAAGAAAAGCCCTTAGTTAGGGCATGCTTTACATTTCTTGCTTGTTTCATTTTTTTAAATTTGTGTTCTTCCCATGACTAAGTTAATTTTTTTCTTTTCAAATATCAACAACCACACATTCACTTTGCTTGGACATAGGTTTTATTTATCTGCAACACTAAGGATCATTACAGCTTCATAGCAAGACTGTGCTAAGAAAGCAAGCAGACCTGAAACAGCATGCTGGCCTGACTGGGGGAGTCTAAGAGCAAGTGGTGAGATCTTTAAGATCATTATTTGCTAAATCGTAAAATGTATGTCACCTTCATAATGAATGAGAAAGTGTTAAACAGTACAGCTCCCCAAACCAATTGCAACACACACAACTTGTGTGTGTGTGTGTGTGTGTGTGTGTGTGTGTGTGTGTGTGTGTGTTTACAAAATCCTGGATCCTATTATACTGAAAAGCATTTTCATTTCAAAGGTTCCCTGAATACAGGGAATCTAGAATCTAGAAAATGTGTGATTGTATTGCATGGACAGTGTGAGCTACAGGGCAGCAGCCATGCCACACCTGTGTGAGCTTCTGAGCATTTCAGCATCTCAGGTTCTCTCCAAGCCTATGGAATCTGAATCTTCCTTCCCAGCTCCTTGGGCTGACTTGTGTAACCACTACTGTCTGAGAAACCAGAGCCTGAATCCTCCCACTGAGAAAAGGCCTCTGACAGTTTTTACTGTATTTCTAGTATCCTTTCTTTTCACATCCATCTTTCTATTTAAATCTTGAAAGTCTAGGTGCGTTAATTTTCTGATTCATACATTACACTTTTAAGAAGGGGCTGGTCATGGTTTTTTGTTGTTGTTGTTGTTCTAATGAAGAGTATTTGTTTTATGTAGCAAATATAGTTAATTTGAAATGCATCTTCCTCTTAAATTTAAGGAATTTGGAGTTTGCATCTTAAGTTACTAATAGTTTTATTTGCTGCTTATATGCTATTTTGTCCCATATATGCAGCTGCAGCCAAATTCTATTGTTTGTAGCTTCCTTCTTTCTCAAATATTCAGCTTCGCTTAAAATTTTGCTGAGAAGATAGTTAAATAAGAAGGATTTACTAGTACTTAACTAGTGCTTTCTATTACAGGAATCATGTCAACCAATTTATATTATATAATTTATATATTATTAAATGTAAATAATTGCTATCTTAATCCTAAAAGAAAAGTATTGATTCTTACTATTTCATAGATTAAGAAGTCATGCCCACAAAAGTTTAAGCAATTTTCTGGTATCATACAGTTTATAAGTACAAGTCCAAATTTTAAAGTAAAAATCAAAAAATTACACATTTTTAAGTGTTGTATAACTTTGCATAAGGAGATGTAAATAAACATTTGTTCATATAAGGTACCAGCTACAAACCAAGGACATCATTCTACCCATGTCTAGCTCGGTGAACCAGTGAGTCTAACTGGGTTACTATAGTGTAGGTGTGGGGCTATACACAAGTGCGGGGTCAAATGTAGGCAACCAAAGAAGACTTTCCACACCCCAGTGACTGCTAACTGCCTATCCTCAGAGATGGGGTTCGGCCTCCTGTGCTGCCTTGTGTATAACACTCCAAGCCTTCTATAAGTGGGCCCAGCCTGAGATTCTCATGTGGGTAACCACAGCTGCTTAGGCTTCAAGAAGGTAGTGTCCATGTATCCATGCATGGAGAACAGAGTTCCACAACAAGAGGCTTTTCTTATCCTTTTCTTCAAATAACATTTCTCTCATAGCACTGTTAATGTTACTCCTTTTACATCAGCAAGCAGATGGAATCCCATTCATTGCATTACTCCCTAAATGTGTATGGAAAGTAAGCATTTCTCTAGATACGGTGGCAAGTACATAGAAATAGCAGACTTGGAAGTCCTGAGGCCATAGGTTAACTGTAGGCAGCAGCAATGACCTCCATTATCCCACAGAAATCCATTATACTAAGGGGGTACAGGAAAAATACATCAGTTGGAAATGTAGGAAAGCAGGAGATTACAGACAAGTAGGAGAGGAAGTTAGAAAGAACAACATGGTACCAGATTAGCTTCAGAAATATAAACATGCCTTAATACACATAGAGATGGATAGATATTTAGATATGCCCGTGTTAGTATACAAATGTAGATTCTCTAGTTCTGCTCACTGGGAGGGCCTGAAAGAAATAATACCTCAGTAGCGATGAAGAACACTCATAATCCCAATTTTCATGCCTTATACCATTGTCAAAAAATTGAAGGATGACTTCTTGGAGAAATGACTATTAAAGCCACAGAGGAAGAGAAAAAGCAGGATAAAAGCATAGCACTTTATGGTGATGGAGAATAGTTCGGTGCTTTACAGTAATAGGAAGAGAGATTGTCACCAACATGAAAGAACCTCTTGTGGCAAAAGCCCCAACTGTTTGGATGACGATGCAAATGGCACAGAATTAGATCGCAATGCAAAGGACTTAGTAAACGCCTGTGAGTCCATCATTCTGATATAAACAAGTGACTGACTGAATAAAAAAATAAAGGCAATACATAAGTGTCCTACACAACTCCAATGCTTTACACAGATATGCCTTGTGCAAAGAGGTGGAGCTTAACCCCTCCCACCACTCCTCCCCCCATGGTGGGCTGCATTTTGTGTCTTGCTAGTGGAGGGAAGGAAGGAATTGTGAGGTAGAGCTTAGGCACCTGGCAAATATAACTTTGCCTAAGTGACCAAGGTAACATTATCAGTAAGAAGCCATGTTGACAGTGCGATGAAATTGGTACGTTACAGACTTCCTCCCCAAAACTTATTACACAAGTTTAACCATAAGGAAAATATCAGACAAATCCAACTGAGGGACATTCTGAAAACATCTGTTCATTGCTCCTCAAAACTGCCAAGGTCATCAGCAACAAGGAAAGTCCCAGAAACTGTCAAAGAGACTCAGGAGACATAATCAATAAATATTTATTTCTCATGGGTGGGACCAGAGCCCTAGGAGGAAGCTTATTAGGATAAGGGTGGTATTTCATTAATAGTAATGCAAGATGTTAATACATGAAACACTGGGTGAAGGGGTATTTGGGAATGTTCTAGCCAATCTCTAAAATGTCACCATTAAACTATTCTAGAATAAGTTTATTTAAAAGGAAATAAGTAAAAAAAAATATTAATCAAAAAAAATATTAATCTAAAATGTTTGACAGGGAAAAAAATCCCTGTGTTTCAGCATGAAGTTTGAGGCACTTATGTGTGGCTCCCAAGCTCTGGGACAGTTTAGTCTTCTCCCTACACCTAGAGCCTTCCTGTTGTACTAACCAATCATGATTTTGAACTCCTTGCTGCTTGCTCAAAAGTGTTTTTCTCTTAAAATCTTGATAGCCACTCTGTGTTCTTTGTTCTTTTATCCACCCCCACATATACTTCACTGCAAACCGTGTAATGACAAGCCAAGACACAGCTGACTGGTTCTGTAAGTGACTTGCTATTTCTTTCTGTTCCTCGTATTCCGGTGTTATTTAGGTTTATTAAAGGGAACAGTTTGTCACTAAGAGCCAGGCACAGTTACATCATTACCAAGCAAAATCCCAAATTCAAAGATGGTAGCACCCAGGTGTGGCCACTGCAAGACTGCAGTTCAGTACTTAATAATATCACATTGGATTGCAAACTAAACCTCGTAATTAATCCCCATGTTGTTCTGTAGTCACAGTTTCAAAAAAAGTCTTCAAGAATCTTCCATGATGTCTTATAGCATCAGTTACAATTTTCTACCTGTGTTCATATTTAAGTGGCAATGCTTATTGGTTTTATAAATCATTTGAATAGTGGATTTTAAAATAACAAATCTGGTTTTAAAAAAAAGTTATAAACTGTTAAAATTTATATTCATCAGTTCATTGTTAGAAGGTGTCCTTGGGTTGAAATTACTACTAATATGACATATATCTCCAAACTGTCTTCTCTCAGCCATAGCCAATGAGCCTTCTTTTTACAGAGGGCAATGGTTACTACAGAGACTCATACTGATCAAAATGCTGAGAATAACTGACTGTTGAATGCTCAGCCCCAAACAGGCTATCTACATCGCCCACTTTAAGACCCAGAGAACATCACAGAAAAGGGAGAGGAGAGATTGTAAAGGATGGAGGATAAGGAGGAGTTCTGTGAAATGCTATCTTCTGGATATGACATGGCCAATCCAGCACTGAATACATAGCATCTATGGCAACATGCACAAAAATAAGACATGAATAGGTGAAGGGCTAGTTGTGAGGAAGGAAAGTCTGTAGGAGTGGGAGGGGACAAGAGAGGGAAACAGGGGGAGTATATTTACAATATATATATATATATATATATATTTATATTTATATATGTGTCTGTGTGAAATTATCAAAGCTTAAATTAAAAGTAATTCTAAAAGAAGGTGAATGTTTGTTTTTTATCTGCAAAACGATACGAAAATATTTCTCTCCAGTCTAATGCAACAACTAAGCACAAATTAGCAAGCCCAGATGACTGTTGAATATTTGAGTATTTTTCCAGTGAAGTCAGGCAACAATTGTTTCTTTACTTTTTTTTTTTTTTTTTAACTAAAATGTTCTTCTCATGTTTCCTTCTGTGGTTTAAACTGGACGAAATAGAGGCAACTATCCTCTAGCAATTATAAAGCCAGAGACATTTTCTTAACAATATTCCTCCTATTATTCCTAGACAATCGTCAGAGGAAATAAATCCTGCAAGGAAACCTCTATTAATGGCCTACTAGAGGATTTTGACAACATTTCTGTGACTCGCTCCAATTCCCTAAGGAAAGAAAGCCCACCCACCCCAGACCAAGGAGCCACTAGCCGTGTTCAAGGCCATTCAGAAGAAAACGGCTTCATCACCTTCTCACAATATTCCAGTGAATCCGATACTACAGCTGACTATACAACTGAAAAGTACAGAGAACGGAGTCTCTATGGAGATGACCTGGATCTGTACTATAAAGGCAGCCATGCAGCCAAGCAAAATGGGCATGTCATGAAGATGAAACATGGAGACGCTTACTATCCTGAGATGAAGCCTTTGAAAACTGACCTGGCCAGATTTCCTGTCGACTATCACACACACTTGGACTCACTGAGCAAACCAAGTGAATATGGTGACCTTAAGTGGGGTTATCAGCGAGCCTCTAGTAGCTCCCCTCTGGATTACTCATTCCAACTCACGCCTTCTAGAACTGCAGGGACCAGCAGGTGCTCCAAGGAGAGTCTGGCATACAGTGAAAGTGATTGGGGACCCAGCCTTGATGACTATGACAGGAGGCCAAAGTCATCATACCTGCATCAGACAAGCCCACAGCCAGCCATGCGACAGAGATCCAAGTCAGGCTCAGGGCTTCAGGAACCCATGATGCCATTTGGAGCAAGTGCATTTAAAACCCATCCTCAAGGACACTCATACAACTCCTACACCTACCCTCGCTTGTCCGAGCCCACAATGTGCATTCCAAAGGTAAGGTCCACCGCCTCTTCTCCACAAGTGACTGATGATGCTGAGGAAGTTCTAGTTGGCCAGTCTGGAGAGCTTACTGCTTTTGCAGTGAGAATCAGTATCCAAATCCTACCTTATATTCCCATGAGTCCCATAATCAAAGGCTTTACAACAAGGCCCATATGTCATTATAATCAAAATTTATCTTTTGATATCTACTACAGGATTTCTGATTTAAACAAAGGAAATTTGTATTAAATTGAACAACTTTCTGATTTACTAACAATAAATGCAGTCTGATCATATTTACTAAGTTCTATGTTGAAGGGTAAACAATTGTAGGTCCTTACAGGGAATAGAATAATATTCCCAATTCTTTAAAGTTCATGTGGGTATATAAAAAAGAAGAAGAAATATTCAATTCAAGGGACAGTTTTTTCATAAGAGTGTGCTCTTTTACTCATTTTTTTGAATTCTTAATAACATTTTTATATGAATATTTTCAGTAATATATAGCATCTAATTCCTGGACTACTATGTATATGTTTTTTTTTCATAGTGCTAGGAGTCAATCATAGAATTGTGGGTGTGTTGGCATGCACTCTATCAGTGAGCCATCCTATGCCCCAAAGTATACTTTTTTAAATAAGGCTGGTATAAATTTGCTTTGAAAGTTGACAGGTCCACCATATCCCACACTTTGAAGAAGACTTTGGGAGAAGTACTGATCCGTGGTTAAAAGTATACGATTCCATGAGCATGTAAGCCACTTAGCAATAGCCCAGAGAGTGGTTGATTTGTCCATGGTAGCATACAAATGACTTGGCACCCTACCAAGCAGAAAAGAAGGATTTGAGGATGCATTGTGGATCCCCTTGAGTCTCAAACCAGTCTGAGGGGACCATGAGAACTACCAGGAACATCACCTACATTTGTACCAATGTTTTCTCCTCAGCAGATTGTCTATTAACACAAGCAACCCTGCAGGGCCAGCCTCCCTGCAGCCATTTACTTTATCAACTGTAGTCAAATTTTTCCTTTGTTTATTACCTAAGATGTTAAAGAGAAGTTACTTGGGCAAAGAGGAAATGACTTAAGCTACACTTTTTTTTAAATTTTATTTTATAATTAATTTAATTTTCTATATCAGCCACGGATTCCCCTGTCCTCCCTCCCCCCCCCCCC
>CABHPP010107744.1:0-41009 GCA_902168425.1 Peromyscus attwateri
TGTGTGTGTGTGTGTGTGTGTGTGTGTGTGTGTGTGAATTCACACACAGACTAATTCAACATGATCTCCATTTGGGAGTATATGCATGTAAGAGTCTAGAAAGTTCTATGGCAGGACTAATTTGGGCTTGGTAATTCTTTGTTATAGGGGCTTCAAAATAAAACATTTAGAATATTCTCAGATTCTATCTCCATTAGGAACCATTAGATGCTTCCCTCTGAGGCATGGCAATAAAAAACATGTCTCCATGCCAGGTGTGATGGCACATGCCTCCAGGGCCAGCCACTCAGGGAGCCTATGGCAGGAGGACCACTTGAGCTCAGATATCCAACAGCATCTTGGTTTCCAAACCTAGTTCCAGGTAAACTTGGGCTGCATTGTGAGACTCAGAAAACAAAAACAAAAACATCTCCAGACATTGCCATTGTCCCCTGGGGGACAAAATGGTCCCAAACTGAGAACAGTTTCTCTGCCCTAATACACTTAGAGTGGTTAAATTTGTGTGGGATTTAATTATAAATAATTAAAACTATTTCCATTTCTAGTTGGTCTATGATCAATATATATATATATATATATATGCAGATATATTCATGTATTTTCTATAATAAAAATAATTAAAATACCCACAGCCAAACTATTAAAAATTTAGGCACTTTTTAAAAAATAAAGGCTTTGAGAAACAACTGTAGCTAGAAGATTTGTGGTTGATGTAATGTGAGGACCCAAAGAAGGAAAAAGCGAAAAACAATTCTAAGATAATTTAGCTTGAATTCATCTGGAAGATGTGGGGGTGGTAATGTGTGGGCCAGAGAGAATATGATTTATGACCCAATGCACCCAGCCTTGATGATCAACTCTCTGTCTAATGCTCTCATTATGTTTATCACACTGGGCAGGCTTGCGCTCTGGGCTGTACAAAGAGTTTTTCCCTGCTGTACTGATTTCCTTGGAGCTGGGTACAACCCAGAGCATCAGCTCTTTCTCCTGTTGCTGGGAGACAAATTCTCTTTACCCACTCTCATCCCTTGGGCAAAATATTACTTTATTTTTTATCTGTATGGGTGCTTTGCCTGCCTGAATGTCAGTGTACCACATGCGTGCCTGGTGCCTGTGGACAGAAGAGGGCATCTGATACCTGAAACTGGAATTACAGATGGTTTGTGAGCCACCGTGTGGGTGCTGGGAATTGAACCTGGGTCCTCTGGAAGAACAGACAGTGCTCTTAACCATTGAGCCGTATCTCCAGCCCCAGTGGTGGCATTCTGATGTATCAGTTGTTTAGGAGTTATGGGCTATGGGTATAGATTCAGTGATGAATGTTTTCATGAGTAAAAGAAATCTAATGTGGAAGCAATATGTAAACCCTGGTTTTATCTTGAGCGATAACCAGTGATAAGTTGAATAGCACTGGTCAAGAACCCAGACACTTCACAGCTACACTTGTTCCTCAGAGATAGACTCCCATGAAGATGTAGAGGAGGTGTTGGGGCCTGACCACAGAAGAAAGGACACAGGACAGTTGCTTCCCACATCTGGGACATAGTCATCTTCCTACAAGAAATATTCCATAGGCTTGCTTGAATGTATGGATATGACTATCCATCATAGATGGAAAATATACCTTGAAAATGAATTTAATATGCTATATTAGTTTCACATAGTCATAATAATATACCTGGCACGGGTTACTCACAAAGTAAAGAAATGTTGCCCTTTGGCTCACAATTCTGGGGGTTTGGGCTAAAAAGTGGACAGTCTCTTGGATTTGGGCCTCTTAGAGTGTGGTGTATAGTCAAGTGTGCACATGGAAACCTGTGTTCACAGCACAAACCAGGAAACAAAGACTGAGAGACCTGGGTCTCACAGTTCCCTTCAAGGGTGTTTCCCCAGTGACCTAAGTCCCTCCTCCTAAGCCCCACCCCCTTGAGGCCCATGGTCTATTTTAATAGCACAACCTTGGGGACCAACTTTTCAACATATGGACCTGAGGAGATACTCAATGTTAGCATCACTAGCCCAGCTACCATGGCAACTCAGTCCACCATAGAGCTATTTCTCCTTTGTGACCACAGGGCTGACTGGGAGCTGTGACTCCCCAGCATTAAGGAATTAACACTAGATAAAGAGTGATCAACTCTTAAAATTGGAGCTATGTAGTTTCTATAGAACGCATATACCTTTGATCCAATGAGCAAGTTGAAAATTCTAAGTTGAATCCTAAGTCAGGGATTCTTTCTCTGTCTCTGTCTCTGTCTCTGTCTCTGTCTGTCTCTGCCTCCCTCTGCGTGTATGTTCACATGTTGCAAGATACTGAAATGCTGAATACTTTTGATATGCTTAGAATGACGAAAGACAGGAAGACAACCCAAAATTAGATTTCTCTTTTAAAGGCAAAAAAAATGTGGTTTGACACGGGAAGATTTCAGCGAAGGCACCGAGTAGGAAGCAAATTACTATTGTACTTTCAGGTGAGAAAAACAAAGTTAGGCAAGGCACACATTTGCATCACTCTCATGTCAAGATGGCTTCTGGCTCTGACGCTGAGCACACGGATCAGCGGAGAATAAGGATAATATCCCACAGCCACCATTCCATGCACTGCCCTGCTCTAAGTGCCCCCCTGCAATCTAGCTCTTTCCATCCTCAAAACAGTGATCAGGAAGTTTTTATTTGTATTTCACTGATGAGAACATTGAAGAATGTAGTAGGCACTTCACAAACAAATATTTTGTGAAATTAATCATCCAAACTCTCATCAATTATTTTCCTTTTTGCTCTTAAAAACAACCTATTCTTTCCTAATCCTGAACTTCATTTCCAGTTTGTAACATAAATCTGTTCTTCCAAGCCACCAGAATCATTTCTACAAAGACCAAGGAGAACAGAACACTCTGATTAATATGATTATGCTCTAAATTAAACCATTAAATCAGAAACTGTTTGGATTTGTGGATAATTGCAAAAGACCATGACCCCAGAATCCATCTCTTCTACCAGGGCTGTCTGCTTCTGCCAAGCATATGACTAAGGAAATAGGATCATATCTGTCTTCCTGAAAGAGACTCTGTGGACTGAGTTTATAATTAAACAAATACATAAAACGTCGATGTTTCTGTAGGTCTAAAACATTGAAACATCAACCGTCTTCCGTGGTTCAACTTTATAGCTTCTGTCGTGTTTAATGTAGTGTGATGTAGAATTTAATTAAGTAGGGAAGACGACAGGTAGTTACTGGAATTACCAGGAAGGTGTTTTATGATGTACTTCACTTCCCACAATAAATGGCGTCAAACTTTAATAAACCCTTCCTCACATGTTCATTTAACTTGCTTTTCTATGCCCCGTGTTTACTTACTACTGATTTTACTATTATGTGGCAAGGTCGTATTCATTCACCCATTTTCCTAAGAGACTTTGCAGTATTGACTGCCCCTTAGTCAATTAGTTAGTGATTCAGCATTTCAGCCATGGAACATTGCTAGTTTACAGTTACTTAAGTATGTTTTTATCAATACATGTCCCCAAATAAGTGTGGTATTCTATTATAAAATGTGGCAGGTCTTTCGGGCAACAATGGCTCCTACTAAATTATTGAGCGGGCATTTTCCTGACTACAAAGGAATAGCCACTTAAGCTCACACTCCAGAACTGCTGCTCAAAAACTGATAAACACCGCCCCTTACAGAAGACAGACACACGAAGGCTGCCCTGATTGGCTCATTCTGAACATGGATTATCATGACTGAACAGTGAGTTGAGTTCTTTATATGTTAACCACTCCCCATCCATTTAGTGGCATAGGTGTGTTTTGAAGTGTCCTAACATTCTTATAATCAATAAATTCTAGAAAAGGGGTGTTTATAAAACAAATGACTTTTATGAAACATTTTACCGTGGTACATATGTATGATAAAAATCTAGAAAATAACTGTACTACAGTCATACTTGTTAGAAAATGATAAACCACGTCCACAGTGCAAGCTCCTGTAGAAAGTCTCCATCCAACCTGGGGATGCTTACTCTGTCTACAGCAAAGCTCAGGGCTCTGTTTTCCAGAAAGTTCCTGTACTCCAGGATTTGCTATGGATTGGGACGATGGTCCTGTAGACATCAACCACCTGCAGGAGGCAGGGCCGACCAAGTGCATGAACAGAGACAGGAAACTCATGTCTGACACTGGGAATCTGGACACAGGTTGACCTACTCATCTCCATGGTTCAGTCACTGGAATGGTTCATTCATTTGTTGACAGGCACATGCCTTGTCACTGGAGACATCCGTCAGTCAACAGGAAGTCCAGGTTTAGCTTTCCATTTGTACATGTAACCCCCATTCCTCCATAAATTGTAGGAGATAGTTTTCATTTTCGTCCTCTGGCTTGTCGGGTGCCTGGTTCTCATAGAATCTGGACAAAAGACCATCCTCTGAGAGCCGGTCTCTCTCGTAATGTCCGTAGTCCACAGGATCCTGGCCAAAGCTAAGTAAGGAAGGGATGCACAGCCTGCCAGTTTGAGGGTCCCAATCCACCAGTGTTGTGGATGGCTCTTCCTCTGGCCCCTCTTCTGAGCCAGGATGCTCCTGTCCCAGGTGATGTAGGTCTTCAAGAGGTGGGCCTAAGTTTGCTAAAGCTGCCTGAGGCTCAGATAATTCCCCTGTTCTGGATGCCTCGTCCTGCCCACAGGACTGGTGGTCTTCAGCCTGCCTGTAGAAATCAGTTGAGACACTATACTCAGGTTCAGCGTCTGCCTCCCCTGTGGGCATGGTGCTGCTGAGCCATTCGTGATGGGCTAGGCGAGCATTCCTGTCACTTTGCTCAGCACTACAGACAACGTCCATCAAATGCGAAGAGTATCCTATGAGCTGCCCCTCCACCTCCTCCAGATGGGGCTCCTGGCTCTCATTGAACTCAGGGTCGTTAAAGCTGGAACCATCGAGGCTTTTTTCCAGGAAGCTCATATCCTTTTGAGAAATTTTAGAATCATCCAACACATTGAGGGTGATAAAATTAAGCGTCATTGCTTCAGCAGGCTCAAAGACTCTTTTAATTTCATTTCCATAAATCAAAATCTGCAGAGAGAAGAGGATGGGCGTCACCTTTTTACTTTAGAGAGACGTTACAAATAGCGGCCAACTAGAACTTCCAGGGTCACCCGATAGTGTGAGACCTTCTCTGACCAACTCAGGAGAGGGAATTATGCTTGGCCTAGAGAGGAAACTTCATTCGACCCATAAAATGCAGCTGGAAGTGAATTGTGTCACGGGTGGATGTTCGTCTGGTGTGAGGCTCAGGGGTGTGACTGAGAGAGGGGCTGCTGGTGAGTCAATTAAGTTCTGGAATCTTCTCAATTCTTTAAGATTGGAAACTCTGCTAGATGAAGACTGGTGATGAGTAAGACAGGTGAAAGTGAATTCTGTTTGTAGTTAGTAAGCTGGGGCTGCTCAGACTACTAGCCCTTTCCTGGATAGACTGTGGATATGAAATGTACACAGGCATAAAAATAGGATATAAAAAGGGAGTATGATGTTTGGTTTCTATTGTCACCTGAGGAGAAACTCAATGAGGAAGTGTCTATGTCTGGATTAGGTTGGTCTGCGGGGATGCCTGTGAGAGATTTTCTTAATTAAGCTAAGGAATGTGAGAGGACACCCCCTGAACATGGGCAGCATTTTTCCTAGGCTGGGCTGCTGTGGGATGTTCTGTATGCTGTGAATGTGTTGCTCTGATTGGTTGATAAATAAAACACTGATTGGCCAGTAGCCAGGCAGGAAGTATAGGTGGAATAAGCAGACAAGGAGAACTGAGGAGGAGACACCATCTCGCCATCCAGGGAACAGCATGTAATGGTGCACAGGTAAAGCCACAGAACATGTGGCAACATATAGATGAACAGAAATGGGCTGAGTTTAAATGTAAGAGCTAGTCAGTGGTAGGCCTGAGCTAATGACTGAGCAGTTTTAATTAATATAAGCCTCTGTGTGTTTACTTGGGTCTGAGCAGCTGTGGACCGGGCGGGACACAGTGTGGGGTGTTTACCCACCAACCCCACAGTTCCCCAGAGTTTTCTTGAGTGTGAGCAGCAGGAAATATTAGATAGAAGGATTTATATTGCGGAGATAAACAGATAAAAAATAAAGGATAGCCTCAAGAGGGCCTGGAACCTTTTCCAATGGCCCCGACTGTCTCTGCCCCAGGGTATTTATAGAGATGCCAAGGGGTAGAGCAAAAGACCTCCTCCCCCAGCACAGCCAAGTGCAGACCATTTCAGACACCTGCACTCAGGCCCGTGGCCCTAATCATCCTCTATGTAGACCTGTTGGGTAAAGCCATGAGGAACCCAAAAAACGGGCTCCCACAACACAGGAGAACTTTAGCTACCCTGGGCCTTGGAGGCATTAAATCATGCTTCTCTGTGGTACTCTGCTTCAAGCTCCTACCACCTACCACCCTCCCCCCACAACTCGTATGCTGTAACCTGGAACTATGAGCTGAAAAAAATCCCCTTCCCCTATAAATGGATTTAGTCAAAGTACTCTATTACAGTACCAGAAAAGGGAATGGATACAGGGATATAATGTCCAAATTGTGCTAGAAAAAGGCAAAAAGGAAAAAAGGGGGAAAATGTCAATTTATCTGATAGTATATGGGAAATTTCAAAAAGTCTAAACCATGTCAAGGCTACACAAGAATAAAGAAAACCAATAAGGTCCCCATAACCCCAGCTACTCTGGAAGCTAAGAGAGGAAGGGCCAGCTGAAGCGATTCAGCCAGACCTTGTCTCAGAAGAAAAGATAAAGAATTGTTTGGAGACCTAGCTAAGGGGTGTAATACCGTCTGCATGAGGGAGGCCCTAGGATCCATCCTGAATACCACAGACACAATTTTTGTTCTGCTCTGGGGTCTGTGGAAGGTGGCTGTTATTGAGGGAAGCATCAGTGACAAGGTTCCATCTTCCTGTCACCCCATGACATGCTTTCATTTAGCTGCTGAGCCCATCAGGTCCTCTCTTCAGATGGTCCTGTAACATCTCATTTATTTCTTCAACTTGCTTCCTCTTGCAGTGGATGCTCAAGTCCTGACCTTGTGCCTCCTAAGCGTGTTTAGATTCCATGTTCCAAATCCCTATCCCCATGTCCCATTCTCCTTGACTTTTCTCTAAGATGTCCCTGGATGGCATCTTAGCTGCATTCACTTTACTAGAACAAGCTGTCTTTATTTTCTAGAAAATCTAAAACGTAATGGTGATCATAACATTGCAGCTCAGAACCTTACTGAAAATTCTCTGAAGACTAAGTAAAGCTCAACCCTGAGAAGAGCACCACATACTCCCACTATGCGGCCCAGTGCCTGCTCTCCAGTGTAGCTCCTCATGGAGGACATGATAGGCTGGTCACATGATAGACTGGTCACATGATAGGCTGGTCATATGATTAGCTTTCCCACCGTGGCATCCACCTCCCCTTGCCCTGCTACTTCTGCTTGTAATAAGCATCCTAGCTCTTACTTCCACATTCTTGAACATGAGAACTGATCCCCCCCATATTAAAGGTTTCAGGGCTTCATTGTACTCCATGAGTCCTCAAAAACTTGTTCTCTTTAGCCTTCACATGCTATCTCTAATGAGGCTTGAACTTTGAGAAAGACAGAGTGATCATGACTTCTTAAATTCTGTTTACCCCACAGCATTATCTCAAGCACTCACTAATGATGAAAGTGTTTCAAACCTGAGGAAGTTTTAGTGTTGGCCTATTTGCGAGTGAATTCAGTACAAAAGCTGTTTTTTGTTTGGTTTTGGGGCGCAGGTGGGGTCACACTCAGGATGGCACACATGCTGTGTAAGGACTCTCTTATTCAGTTACTCTCGGCTCAGAATGTGTTTTAGAATTCATCAACGGCTTAAGGCCACTCCGCTCTGATGCGAGATCGTATCTATTCTACCCCTCTTCTCCTCTCTTCCTGTTGCCGCAACAGTCTCCCACCACGCCAAGCACTCACCAAATTCGATGGGTGTTTTTCTTTGCCAGCGTGGATGTAACGGTAAACTGAGTAGCCAATCACAGAAAAAAGAAAGACGATTACAGATGTGGGCAAGACATACCAGAAGATGACTTTAACCTTCAGTGATGACATTTGATCTGTTAAAGAAAAGTCACGGGTCAGGGCTGGACGGTTGTGTTTCTCATCTATACACCGAGAAGTTTCAGCTAATATTGTAAAGGGTCTCAGAATTTGTCATCTCTCTGACAAAATAAAGTTCTCAAGGCACTGTCTAAACTCACCCCCATCTTTACAGTAAGGCTGCATTAAGAATATAAGTTACTGGGTATTCCAAAATCTTATGTCAGGCTCTGACATTCATCCTGGCTCATGTATGAGAAAATCAATGGATCTGTCAGCCTAGGAATTCACAGCTCTTCAAACCGAACAGCAGCACCCTCTTTAAAGAAATCCCTAGTGCCAGACAAGGGAAACCTCCCTTTGAGTTAGTCAGAGGAGTTCAGGAAACTCCTCAAATGTTATAGACCCCTGCTATTGCCCTTTGTGGCTTCCTAGAACTCGAAGGCAAGACCCTGTTACTGAAGATACCACACGCTCTGGACACAGAAATTGGAGAAATCAAGCTGGTTTTGACCTAGAGGCCTTTTTCCTGAAAACCAGGTCTCAGTATTTAAAGGTACAATGCAAGCTGCCAAGAGAGAAGCAATCAATAGCCCTACCCTACTATAAAGTCTGCAGACCACAATAATGATCAGCATGACGTCATATACTCAAGGGTACAATAGTGGCTCTTCCATTTCGGGGGTAACCAACAACCATCTAATTTGACCTAACATTGGCTCAACAGGAGGGAATTCATGCCTGGCTCTATAAACCTCGCCCACTACCCATGGCTGGTGAGGTCATGGACCTCAGAGGAGAACCTATTACTGCCTGCTGCCACTTTCCTAAACCAATATAATTTCTGATGTCATTCTAAATATGTACCTGTATCCTTATACCCAAAGACAAGTGTAACTCCTACCTCTCCCTCATCAAATAAGCTGGTTTTTGCAGCAAAGATCATTACAGAAATCCACAACCGGACAACATGCAGATAGCAACTGACTGTGGAGTGCTCAGTCCCAACTGATCCATACACCTAACTGGTCATTACATCTAAGGCTCAGGGAACATTCTGAAGTGTAGGTGGGATGATCGTAAGAGCCAGAGGACCAGGATGACTCCTGTGAGAGAGTGTCTTCTAAATGTGACAAGGAAGCTACACCCAGGGAATCTAAACATCATGTCCACCTAAACAAGACCAGCCGACATGGCAATGTGGATGAGGAAATGTTACAAGGCCCGAACCCATAGATAAAGAGCTATAGGCAATTAATGGCTGCTGAGAGAGCCATTCTTCTCCAGGGACAAGGACCCTGGTAGCTTATCTATTTCCAAATGGTCAGTCCTAATCATGTATACATAGAAACAAAACTAAACTGACTCAGCAGGTTATAGTGTGTGTGTGTGTGTGTGTGTGTGTGTGTGTGTGTGTGTGTGTGTGTGTGTGAGAGAGAGAGAGAGAGAGAGAGAGAGAGAAGATGAGGTCATGAATTTGAGAAGTAGTGGGTAATACACAGAGGGAATGTTGGAGGGGAAGAAGGAGGGCCTAGATTATATAAATTCAGTGCTTATATATGAAAGGCTCAAAAAAGCTTAAAATTTTTAAGTTAAAACAAAAGATCTCATACTCTCCCATGCTCCTGGTGGGTCTCATTGTCCTCTGTATATATTCAGTACATGACATGAATATATGGCACCTCATACGGTGGTTAACAGATTCATTTTGTGCTGGTGGACCAGTCCTTCTGGGTAGAGTTAAAGTTTAGGGATAATTGTTGGAGGGTAATAACTCACTCTTGGTCCTGTTGGGCCATAGGCCTGTAATGACTGAAAGTCTGTCCAATAATGAAAAGGCTTAGTGAAGAGTTTGAAGAGGAATACCCTGGCTGGCTGCTGCCCAGATCACAGAGCTGATGCCGGCTCCACCGTGCCTGGCAAAGTGGTGGAGCTTGTGGGAACCACTGGAAGTTGGGCTGGTTAATTTTATAGGTCAACTTGTATAGGCCACAGATATTTGCTAAACACCATTCTAGACGTTCCTTTAGATGTATAGTTTTTAGATGAGATTTAACATTTTAATGAGTAGATTGTGAGCAAGGAAAACTGCTCTCTGTAATGTAGCTGATCCTCGTCTACTCAACTGATGCTCTTAAATAAAAGAGACTGATGAACTTGAGTTAGAAGGAATTCTACTACTACATGGCCTTTGGGGATGAACTACAATGCCAGTTGTTCCCAGAGTCCCCATCTTGATGCCTACCCTAAAGATTTTGTGCTTTGCAGCTTACACAATGACAAGAGTTGACTCCTTAAAATCTCTCTTGTATCTATCTATCTTGTTGGTTCTGTTTCTGCTGTGGGATGTTCTGTATGCTGTGAATGTGTTGCTCTGATTGGTTGATAAATAAAAAGCTGATTGGCCAGTAGCCAGGCAGGAAGTATAGGAAGGTTAAAAAACAAGGAGAATTCTGGGAACAGAAAGGCTGAGCCAGCAGACACCAGCCTGCCATCTAGAGAGCGGCATATAATGGCACACAGGTAAAACCATGGAACAAGTGGCAACATATAGATTAACAGAAATGGGCTGAGTTTAAGTGTAAGAGCTAGTCAGTGGTAGGCCTGAGCTAATGGCCGAGCAGTTTTAGTTAATAGAAGCTTCTGAGTGATTATTTTATAAGTGGCTGCAGGGTCCATGGTGCTGGGCAGGACCAGAGAAAACTTTAGCTACATGTTTCTCCAGAGAACTCTAAGTGCTGCAGAAACACACACACACACACACACACACACACACACACACACACACACACACATACACACACACACACCATGCAAACTTTGCATAAACCATAAAACCCTAGAACATTCCTTATGCACTAATAAAATCAGCCAGTATGTCACGGAAGTATTTAATCCATGTGGAGGTTGAATACTCTCACTATCTGATGGAGAGAAAACAGCATAGCATCTATCCCACTAATTATCATCTGCAGATGGAAAACAGATGTATTATGATAGTGGTGGTGGGTGACCAACCACACCAGTGGGAAAATCCATCCTGAGCACCCCTTGAAGGCTCTTCTACCCACTCCACAGTCCCCAGAGAGAGTGCTCGTCTGCCTACACAGAAATGTGCCAAGGCTGTGATATAAATGTTGCAATTGTTGGCCACTTGTCCTACCTTAAATGGGACCTGTTTTGGTTTAGATGGTAGCTCAGCCCTCAGCATAGCCCCTGATGTCACCATTAGACTGGGCTTACCCTGCCTAAGAAGATCATGACAATTGCTGGCACTTAGTGTGCAATAGTACATTTGCTACATTTTCATCTGGGAGGATTTAGTTGAGAAACTTGAGGGAACAGAGATATTTTTCAAGTCAAAGTCCCTAAAGAGACAAAATTTATATATATATAAAGAAAGCAGTGTCTTGGAAGGTGTCTCTGGTCATTGACTGAGTGAGATATTATGGGATACTTCAGTACTAGAAATGGTGTGCCTGTATCTGTTCCTTTTACCACACTGGTGAGGAAATGGGCTCCATGTTATTGCAGGGAAGAAGCTGGTTGGGCTGTTCTTAGCTGCCTTAGCTCTGCCGGTTGAGTAAACGAGCTCCTTCGGATGGTAGGTAAATGACCTGCCATTTGGCACTGATCAAACTGTTAGGGAACGCAGTCCTTATTCCAGACACAAAATGGATTCCTCCAGCCTGCTTTGTGTCCTGTTCCTGCTTGCTTGGCATTTGAGGTTTATTTGTATTAGAGCAGAGAATCCTTTCTTGTCAAAGAGATAACATGATAAAGTGAGACTCAAAACTTAAAACTATTTACTGTTCATATGTGTTTCCAACACTTTTCCTTTTCCTGGGGACTGTTTCACCGTGAAAGGGAAGAGGAACACAACAGGGGTAGGGTGGGGAAGAGGTAAGGGTGGGGCTGGTTTTTTTTTCTTTTCATTTTTAGAGACAGGATTTCTCTGTGTAGCCCTGGTTGTCCTGGAACTTGCTCTATAGACCAGGCTAGCCTCAAACTCAGAGATTCATTGCCTCTGCCTCCTAAGTGCTGGGATTAAAGGTATGTGTCACCACGGATTGGCTAAGGGCTGTGGGTTCTCAGTCAAGGATGGGGAAAGAACCAGAACCTGTAAGAGGTTGAGAGCATGGTAGAGGGAGGACCAGAATGATAATGGATGAAGATCACATGATGAAGGAGGACCAGAATGATCATGGATGAAGACCATCTTGATGAAGGAAGACCAGAATGATCATGGATGAAGACCATCTGATCATGCAATGGAACTTGAGGGTCTATCTGTCTTCCATTTCCAGGGTTTGAGTTGAAGTTCTCACTCTAGGGCAGACTTATTAAACAAACACAAGGCTCATAACTCCAGGTCTCTTAAAAGAAGCACCCCAAACTACAATTCCCTGGGAGCCTTGCTCAGAAAACACGGGAAGGAGGCAGAGAGAAGCAATGTAAGAGAGTGAATCTGATGATCCCACATCCGCCTGCAGCTGACAAGTGACAGGTGATGTCTGAAGGCAACTTAAGGGGCCTGTAATTTGTATCCCAAGGGAGATCAGGGCAGTGGCATTTGAAAGTGTTCCCAGGGCAATGCTTTGCTTCCGGCTGTATAGTTCTTGGGTGTTCTCCAAGGCTTGGCTAGAGTGACTATGGCTGGATAGATGAAAAATGATTCGTATGAAAGTTCTTAATTCTATTCCCAAGGTAGGAAGCTACGTTAACTGGGGAGGATTGTTGCCAGTGGACTCCTGCTGACGGTTTCCAGGTGTCATGACAACCCTCCTTAATACTGACCAAGCTCAGCAGCAAAACCTCAGACAGTTCAATGTAGCTAGAGAAATAGATGTTTTACCAGTGTTTTAGCCTGATTTTCATAAACATGGATTTGTTAAGACTCTATTTAAACTGTTATATTCTTTCTGTTTTATCAGCTTTCTTTCCTGAGACTAAAGTCTCTTGCAGCTTACCTTCCAGAGTACTGATGCACTGCTTCTGAGAAGGCAGAGTGAGGCGAGGCGGCCCTGGGACCAAGGACTCCACATGGACACAGTACAGAGTGCTCGGTTCCAGCCAGCTGAGTACCAATGTGCTGTTGGTGATACACTGTGACCACTGGGGTAGGGAAGTGCAAACAGAGATTAGAGCCAAAGATGCCAGGACCTCCCCAGGACAGCTCTAGATAGAGGTGAAAGGCCAAGATGCCACTGGATCCTTCCTGTCACTGTAAGCTTTTATTTTTTTTAACATAGGTTTAAAAATATATTTTCATTTAGCTGAGCAGAACATCATTAGAAATGGACCAATTCAAGGAGCACTTCTAAGTAATAACTCAAGATAGAGTTCTTGCTTAACTTTGTCCTGTGTTCTTGCTCATATGTATATATATTTTCTATATTATACATTTTAATATATATAACCTAATATATATATACACACATACACACACACATTCATACATACATACATACACACACACACACACACACACACACACACACACACACACACACACACATATATATATATATTAGATGCCTGGAAAGTGATCGATAGATGCTGTGTAAGTAAAGATGCTTCATCAGGTAAAATGCCTGATCGCTCTATACTCCAATTGTGACTTCATGCACTGTTAACAGTGCACTTCTGCAGGGAAAGGCCTGAAGTCTCCTCAGCTCTCATTTTATCTTGTACAATATCTCTTTTGAATAGTGTCAGCTGTGACATTCTCAAAAGAGAACTGGAGCACCAGGACTGCCTGTGGCGGCCCGGAAAGTGACACCCAGAGGCTAGACCCCATCCCAGGCAGGGCTCACCCTTCTTCTTGATTTAGTGTCATACACAGACACGTTGTATCTCAGATTGGAGTATATTTGTTGCATAGAAACAGAGTCATCTGTGGGGTTTCTTTTCCACTTCGCTGGCGCTGTCAGGGCAATAGAGATGGACTTCTCGCCACTTGTCAGGGCAACCTCTGGTGGGCCAACTTGTGCTTAGAGGAGAGGAGGGTATTAGCATTTTCAGGTGTGAAAAAACCCTGAGGTAAAGCTTCAGTACAATCCTACTTGGATCAAAGACCTAAAATCACCCTCTTAGGGGAGATCCTGCTACCATAAAAGCCCAGGGGTTCTTTGCTGGCCACAGGATCTCTGCTGCAAGGACTCCACTCAGTTTGTGGTTCAAAAGCAGTCATTGGCAGCAGTATAAATACGTGAACAAGGTTGCTGTTCTGGAAAATTTTAGATACAGACACTGAAATTTACAAAATATTTTCTAGATAATTTATTTTTAAAATTTATTTATTTTTATTTTATGTGTATGGGTATTGCATGCATTGCCAGTGGAGGCCAGAAGAGGGCATCGGATCCTGTGGAACTGGAGTTAGATGTGGTTGTGAGCCATGTGGGTGCTGGGAACTAAACCTGAGTCCTCTGCAAAGAGCAACATGAGTTCTTTACTGCTGAGCCATCGCCTCCGCCCCTGACATTGAAATTTAAATTTCATATCATTTTCACACGTCAAAAATACTGTTTTACTTAAAAAGCTACTTTAAAAATATAAATTCTATTCTTAGCTCATGACCTCATGACCTGTTGAAAAACAGAGGCGCTAGATCTGACCTGAGGGCACGGGTTACCAGCCTCCCACCTGGCAAACTCCTGGAAAAGGCACCACCTTCTGGGGCCTCTGCAGCCCTTGGCTGTTTCATTATGGTGGCTCTGTCTGCATTCTTCATGGTCGGGTCAGTCACATATCAGGGGAAGGAAAATTATAAAAGCAAATAGCAGGAGTATTCTTGCCTTAATTTGAGTTACACCTAGAAACCACAGCACAATGCCAAGTTTAATGAAAAAGAGATTTTGTTGTGCATTCAGGGTACATGTCAATGATTGACTAACCTACAATGTATTTTCTAATGCATAGCCTCTGCTATGATAAAACAATGACAAGACAAAAATCAGTTTGGTATTATTGACACCTGTCTTTAACTCTTAATCTGAGAGAGACCTTAAAGATGCCTTGGCCAAATCTATTGATCTACGGATTTGACTCTGGGGTTCACCCACATGAAACACCAGGGCAGGTTATTCAACCAGCTGTACAGACCAGAGTCAAGCAGACCCTTTTTTCTTGGCAAAGTTGCCTATGAGGCCAGTGCATCACAACAGGAATCCAGATTAGTTCATGCTTAGTGGACAGCGACATTACTCACTTTCTAAGAAAGGATAGAACCGTCCCGTTTCAGCCCATTCAGAACACTTGGTTTCCCGAATGGCCTTCACCTTGGCGTAGTACTGATGCTCATAGTCTGAGGTCTCTGCAGAGAGATCGCAGTAGGTCCTGCTGATACTTCTGCATTCAGATGCACTCAGCCATTTCTTCTGCCCGTATCTGCTAAGAAAGAAACTATGAATTAATAATGAGCCCCCTTACATGCTTTACGATTTAAAAACGTCATTATATAAAAGTGAACGGAGGACCTTCTCTTCAGCAAAACACAGATGCCTGTCATTCTGATAAAACTGAATCCCCTTTTGCGGCTGTCGATATTTTTATTAGCTGTCAGGAGCCTGAGTCAGAGTTTCTATAAACACTATGCTTTTCTGTGAATTACAATGTGCATAGTGCATTCTGGAAGCATGTTACAGTTTCATACTTCAACCACAGTAAAATTTTTATATACTGTGTGATCAATATCTAGTAATTAAGTTTTTAGTCTATATGAGGTTAGTTTGATGGATGCATTAAAGGAAAGTTAACCTTTTTTTTTATTGGGAGAGACATTACTTTGACATTCTCATAAAATTTAAAACTTTACTAAGTATTAAGAGTCTGGGGGAAATTTTACTAGGATACAGCGAGTCTGAGTATACCATAACTGTACTGCTATTAAATTGAGGCTGTTGTCCATATTGTTTTGTTGTTGTTGTTGTTAAAATACAACATCCAGAGAAAATGGGGAGGGAGAAATATTTTCAGCACTTCTCAGGTAAGAGAGACTGTGGCATAAAAAGCCCAGTGAAGTGCTAAGTCAGCTGGGGAGACAGGGTTGACCTGAAGGCTACTGAAGACATTAAAGCAGGACTTTGGGGACAAAGATGACAGGTATGGTTTAGAAGGCCGGCCACTCATCTCCAGAGAGTGCAGTGTGTTGGTGGTAGCAATGCATAGAGCAGTTCGGAGGGCAGTGCTGTGGTCCAGGAGGAAAGTGTGAGCGGAATGGACAAGGATGGTAGTGAAATGAATAAGGACACAATAAGAACAAGAACTGTTAGGGGCCAGGACCAGGTGACTGCGTGCCTGCAAGGGACCACACGGTAAAGACGATGGACTATCTCTTTCTGTTTAGGGCAAGAGCATGGAATATGGTAATATTTACAAGATAAAGATCACCAAGGAAGAGTGGGTTTGGGAAATTGGGGAGGGGAGGGATAGGAGGAGGGGAAACTAATAAATTCAGCAGTGCCAGGCTGCATTTGAGCTGTGTTGAGAGTTTTCCAAATGCAGGAGCTCGGGGTTCAAGAGAGAGGGATGAGGGGTCGGTAGTGATTTTGGAGTCAATAGACAGAGTGCGCATGGATGGCTTAGGCAGGAATACCCAGAGCAAAGTCTGGATTAAAAGCTCAGAAGCATTAAGGTGGGTGCAAAATAGACTTGGGAACAGCAGCAAAAGTGGCGAGTGGAGAGACATTCATCACAAAAGTCATGGCAGAGTATGTCTTGATAAGGAGGATTTGGCAACGTTACTGAGTATTGCTAAATTCGTCAAAAGATGTGGCAACAGAGTCCCGAGGCAAATCTCTTTCAGGTCATAAATGCCACATCTGCCAAAAGATGTTAGACATACAATCATATCTTAATCACCTTCTCCTTGTAGATTATCAACAGTGCCTGGGGACTTTCTGATCAATGATGAAAGGAAAAATGGGTCTGCATTTACATATATAGTTACATTTTGATTCAGTTTGTAAAACAGACTATCTAACACAGAGAAACAGGTTTTACCAGATTATACCCAAACTTCTCTTCTTGCTGTGCATTTGCTTGTCCATACCATTCCATTTTTTTCCCTTAAAAGATACTATTCATGTTACTCAAAACTGATTTACTTTTCAATTCCATTCTACTGTTTTGTTTTTGGTCTTTCAAGATGGGAGTCTTGTATGGTCTAGGCTAGTCTTGAACTCTCTATGTAGCTGACAATGACCTTGAACTCCTGATCCCCTTGCTTCTACCTTCCAGGTGTTAGGATTAGGAATGTGGCCTCATGTTGATTTCTTGACCTGTCAGCAGGTCTTGACTTGAAGTCAGAAAAATAGTCACTGCTTCCTTTGTGTTCCCTTTTGTAAACTGCCTCACCCTGCCAAGGGCAGGGCACCTTCTTACCATGCAGATGCTGACCGAGAAGAAAATGCCTGTCACCGATATCTGAATGGGAGGTCTGACAAATATTCCAGTGACAATAATCTCCCACAGAATCTTGTGGGGGCCTCGCTGGTCTCTATCTATTTCTAGTAAGCACAGCAAACACCTGTGAGTGCCCATAATGAGACGAGGGTGGTTCTCCAGGCTTACATATTTCACCTCACTGAACTGTGTGGCAACCCCGGTAAGTGGGCTTCACTGTTTTTGTCCCATTTCTACAGAGCTGGAAATTGAAACTCAGGAAGATTAAGGGGTCCAGTCAAGTTTGCAGAAGCGGCAAGAGTTGATCTGAAATTGGAATCAATTTCTCCAGTGTCAAAGCTGGCGTTTTGGGTGCCATGCCATTTTCTACACCAAATTATTTTGTGGGTATAATATAAACTTTAAACATTTTGCTCTGGAAACAAACCTCACCAAACAGTATAAAAGCATGTAACCTGCTCAAGGTTACTCAGCTAGGTTCACAACCTGGCCATGAACCCAGGACTGTCCGACTCCAGCACTGCACGCTGTTTTCCTGTCCACTTCATACATACCCAGGGATGTCAGAACTCCTATGGGACAAGTGTCTTTTTAAGGACTCATTTTAGAAAGTTGCACAGTATAACTTATTTGTTCTCATACAGCAATGACGATCCTGGTTATTATTATTATTATTTTAAGTTCTTTCTGAAGCACTGGGAAGTCAGGAGGACAGAGTAAGCTCTTTGCCCCACCTAATGGAAGGAGGAGTGAGGACATGCTGGTGAGCCATTGCTCTGTGCAAAGCTGAAGTCTTTCTTTAAACACCGGCTCCTGAGACTATCCTTGGAAATGATAATGGGGTGCTAGAAAAAGGCAACCAAGATTATTCCCTGAAGTTTTTGCCCGGCTTTCGTGGTCCGAATTCATTTTCCAAGGACAAAGATGGTCATTTTCTTTTGCAAATGTGGTGCATGTTTTTAAAGTTCAAACCTTCATACAATTCAGGAAGTATAACCAAGGGAGAAATAAATTACCCTTACAACTCATTAACCAGAAACATTCGGTGTGAATGATGCTGGGCACTTTATCCTACTTATAGAAAGAAGGATGATTAGACAGCTACATAGACAGAAATCAGGTCATACCTGAAGCACATATTTCTAATAAAGCAGGGAGTTTCACTTTATTTGAATCTTAATCAAAAGAAATGAGGTAACCTGAAAAGAATTGCTGAAATTCAAATGTTCTGTTACCATGAAAAATATTAGTTCCTTATGACTTTCTAAATGAAGGAAATGGTTTTGAAGACTACTGGAAAAGTTAGTTATTAAATGATGATACACAGGCATTGTATCCATGGGTTCCACTTCTGTGGATTAAATCTGCTGTGGATTAAAAACATTGGAGAAAGAATTGCATCTTTACTGAACATCTGTAGTATGGCAGTACTTTAATAGCATTTATTCTGGTAGCATGCATTATAATAACCTAGGGTAGCTTGAAGAGTATAGGCAGGTTATGTGCCGATTATAGGCAAATGCCGTGTCATCTAATGGAAACGTCTGATGCATCTGTGGAAGGTCCAGAACCAATTCCTCATGGATGCCAAGAAAACAAGGAAGTTCTACAGTCACACTTCCTGTCACCATTCAGTCTAGAAGAATTCTATATTCAACCCTGTTTTTCAGTACATGCTTGTAATCCTGGCTCTTGAGAGCTAGATAGAAGAATTAGGAGTTCAAAGTAACCCTCAGCTGTATTGAAAGTCAGAGGCTAGCCTGGGCTACATGAGGCCCCATCTCAAAAACAAGAACAAGCAAACATACAGAAAAGATTGTGTTGTCTATCTACTTTAATAAAACAACATAGACCATTATTCTATGAATTCTTCTCTTACTCCCATGGGAAAGGTCTTGGAGGAACTTTTTATTTGAATTCACTTGCCTCTTTCACTCTCAATAATTATGGGTAGGTGCCATCCCAATTTCTTACTAGGGCTTCGAATGTGGCTACCTGTTGGCTAATTAGGCAAGCCTCATCTGTCATAGACTAAAAGCTGCGTGAAAGATCCCAAACGAAACCAGCAGAAGAACCATCTATCCAAGCCCACGAGACCACAGTTCTCGAACTGTGAGAAAGAATAAAATAATATTTCAAAGTCTGAGGTGTAGGCGTGGGAGTCAGATAATGAGCTTTCTCCGTGCAGAATGTTAAACTTCTGCTTCTGTCAAATTCCCTTTCATCAGATCTATTATTCCCTCTGCTGGAGCGCCTGCTTGCCTTTAGCTTGCGGACTCCTGGGGGCTGATGTGGCTCGTGGCACTCCAGTAAGGTCACGGTCTGCTTGGGCTGCCAACTGTCCTCTGCCGCTTCTTTCTTCCTGCGTCTCTCTCTTACTCTAGAATTGTCACCGCCCTGTGACTGGGCCTTCATGATGAGTGTGTCACTGCAGGTCCCCTACCTATGACACTCTGTGGCACCAAGATGGGGCTCCTTGGGCCCGTCTCATCTGTTACTGGTGGTGCCTTCTTAGAGTGTTAGATGAGCACTTGGGCACCTCTTATTGAGGAATCATTCTCACCCATGGAGCTCAACGGGTAGAGATGGCTCAGTGGTTACGAGCACTTGTTATTCTTCCAGAGGTTTCCAGCACCCACACCAAGGGCACACAACCACCTATACCTCCAGCTCCAGGTGATCTGGACCCTCTTGTGGCCTTCATGGGCACCTACACACACTTGGCATACCCTCACACAGACACGTACACGTGCAAAACATATACACATAAAGAAAAAGAAATCTTAAATAAAAAGCAGTTCTTAAGAATAAAAGAAAGAAGTGCTGGTTTGCTTTTGGCATCTGTGGTGGTCACTCTGGGTTCTACAGGATTTGGGTTGTTTGCTTCACAGTTGGTGGTCTGGGTTATGTCCTTCTCCTTTAGTCTCTGGAGATGGACACCGTCTTGTCTATTTTGCATTCTCTCTTGCCTGTGAAGGGTCTTGCAGGACAAGGGAAAAGGGTCCGTGTGCTGCTCTGTTTAGTAGGAACAGACCATCACATAGAATTCTGCCTTGTTTGAGCTAAGAACGATCATTCCCTTAAGCTTAGAGGTCTCAGAGTTGGTGGATCGCTTCGTTTGCCTATCCAGAGTCTACCTCTCTAACCGACTCCTTTTCTCCACTCATTTGTTACCTACCCTGTGTGTATCTGCATGTGCACTAGTGTGTGCACACATGTCCATGCACATACCACACAGTGCACATGTGGGTGGAAGAGGACACTGACTGGAGTCAGTTCTCTCCTTCCAGCATGTGGGTCCCAAGAATGGAATTCAGTTCCTCAGGTTTGGTGACAAACACCTTAACCTGCTGAACCATCTTACAGGCCCCCTTTCTCAATTTTTGTAAGCATGCCCTAATGCTCTTGCCTGAGTGTTGAATGCGTCTGGCTCCAAAAAAAAAAAAAAAAAATCACTTTATAACTTACTATAACATCAAAGAAACAAGAAATGTCTGAACTTTTCTTTTTCAAAGAACTTAATGCCATAGAAAGTTTGCCTTTACACAATCAGCAGGAGTCTGAGACTTGTGCTTATAAACGACTTGCAAGGAAAAGAAGCAACTCACATGAAATACTGCACTGTGTATGTGACTTCAACTCCACGTAGACCCTCGGGTGGATTCCAGTGCAGGACATTCTTCATGTTGACAGATAAGAAGGTGATATTTGTAGGTTTAGGCAAACCGCCAGAGACACAAGGAACTGGAAAAGGAGTGGAAAAGAATTGGCGTTTTAATGAAAGGAAGGAGAACTTAATCCCTAAAGTAAGTGCTGACCTTTAAAGATTGCCCCAACGCCCCAGACTCTGCATTTCTTCTCACACTCAGCCTGAGTGGGGGCTGTGATTTAGGCCATCCAAAAGCATCTAGCAAATGTGACTCTGGAATTAAGGCATAAGCATCCTTGAAGCATCCAGTTTTTGTGCTTTTAACCCCCTGAGTGGCGTACAAAATGGCAGCCAGGGTGATGGAGAAGGACAATTCTGAGGGGTCATTTGAAGGAGAGGGTTGGCTGTCCCGATATCCCAGCTGAGCTCAGGCTTCTGCATGAAGTAGCTGTGCCCACTCCAGCTCCAGCTGCCCTAGACTGACGCTGCAGGAAGGACCTCAAGTGAAACCAGCCAAACTGTGCCCTGAGCCCTAGGCAACCCTGAGAACCGAGAGCAGTACTTGGTTTGGGTACAGTTTGTTATGCATCAGCAGGAAAATGTACAATCCATCTTCTAGAGTTAGCTATAAAACCCATGAGTCTGCACTGGAGGCCATCCTCACCACACAGCCAGCCACTCCTCACTTCCTACCATGACTCAGCATGCACTCAGTGAGCTAAAGCCATTGTGGGTGTTAGAGCACAGTGCCTGGCCCTACCCTGCTAACCTGCCCGCCTTCTCTTCTCTAAAGTGCAGTGGCAACTGCCCGCGACTGTGCAGGCTGCAGGCCCGTTTTAAAGATCGAAACATAAACTGGTCTTAAAATTTTGGGAGTCTCATGCTGATATTATTCAGATCTTAAAGTTAATAGGGAAGCCTAGAAAAAAATTCCTTTATGGTTATACACCCAAAGTTTTATTTAAGCACAAATAATTTTTTTACTTTATTTATTTATTTTTTAAATTACACTCATGATATTCATTAATTACACTCATGATATTAATCACATTTGTGGTATTCATAGATTACATTCACAGTATTCATTCAATTATATATATAATATATATATTATATATATATTTTTTTTAATTTTAAATGCTGAATGTCATTTATTTAAGGGGGGAGGAGGTCTTAAATACAGGCTTACAGCACAATGGGAGGACCCCGGAGGGCAGAAGTTCGCTACTGATGTTTTACAATCTTGCTTCTAATCTGTTAACGCCCATTATTCAGGGTACCAGGCAAGGAACTTCCCTTAAGCATTCAGGAAGGTGGAACCTGGCAGGGAATTAGCATAGGGAGAACATCAAGGTCAAGGTCCGCAAGCAAGGCAACAGTTACCCAAAACGGGGGCCAGGGCCCTACAGGTCCCCCTTTTATTAAAAAATGAGCTTCTGACTTGGGTTGTGTGGGACGTCAGCAGGTCACCTTACCCGTCATGGAGACGCCTGCCCAGGCCACACAGGAAGCACAAATCATTTTAAAATACACAATTATGGTATTAAAGATGAGAAAATTTCTGATAGATATTATTGAAAGGCTGGCATTTTGGTGGCTGGAGCTTGATTGGATTCACTAAAGTGTATAACAAGGTGACAGACAGAAAACTAGCCAGTACAAGATGAAGTTATTCATGTATTATGTATGTGTGTGCACATGTGAGTGAGTGTGTGCATGTGCAGTATGTGTGTGCGCATGTAAGTGCATGCATGTGCGGTGTGTGTATGTGTGTGTGTGTGTGTGTGTGTGTGTGTATGTGTGTGTGTGTAAATGTGTGTAAGTGCTCAGATCCAAGGATGGCAGAAAAGGCACTGGGTCCCCTGGAGTTTCAGTTACAGACAGATGTGAGCCACACTGTATGGGTTCTGGTCCTCCCCAAGAGCAGTAAGTACCCTTAACCACCTAGCCATCTCTCCAGTCCCGAGATTTCATTTTAAATACTAGCATGCTCACATAATTATTTCTAAGCAAAACTCTGTCTTAAAGGATCTATTTATAGAAATCCTCTGAAAGAAATCATCGAGAACTGAGATGCTACCAAAAATAATAGGAAGAATACATTTTTCTGAAATAGGATGATCTGTGCCAGCAAGATGGCTCACTGGGTAAAGGCTCTTGCAGTCAAGCCTGAGGACCTGGGTTCAATTCCGGGGACCCACAGCATGGAGGGAGAGAACTAACTCCTAAAAGCTGTCCCCTGGACTTGTGTGCCCTGACATGTGCCCTTGTCCCCTAAAATAAATAAAATGTAATTAAAAAATATGAAATAGGCTGATCCCTTTTTTGGGTGTGTGGCAGGGTTGAGGATGGAATCCTGGGTCTTAAATATGCTAAACATATCCTGTATCTTGGAGCTATCTCCAAGATCAGGGATGGTCCATGAATTAAAATAAATGAAAAAGTTTAGTGTTAACATGTAGGAATCAAAGCATTAACACTGGAGAGATCACAACATATCGAATAATAAATAGTCCACCAGATTCCGTGAGGAACTTATCCCTTTGTAAATATACATATTCTAGTCTATGAACCTGGAAAACATAAGGTTCGGTATTTGCAAATGAAGCTTAGGAAATACAATTTAGCTCAGTCACTGACATGGGGGTCCCTTGACACTTGTGTGAATTAGCTGGAACTAATGTCAAGGAAAGGAATTAGCTTAATGCTTTGGGCAATCCTCGGCTCAGATTAGCTCTAAAAGATGAATTATAATACCACAAGGCAAATAAGAAAAAGAAAAAAATATTTGTTCTAGAATTAAACTTTGAAATATGACCCTGATTCTAAGAAGATAAGCTCTTTAACAGCTAGGTGGCCGAGTGCAGGGCGTCATGTGTGCACATGCGCAGTGTTTCCCATGCCTCCCACTTTGCACCTTGATTGATTTTTTTAAAATACCTCAGTATTATTTTTAAGAAGAAAGTTAAACACTCAAAAAGAAGTGCCATCAGCTTATCCAATCTCTGTACACAAGGCTAGTGTGGTCATGTGTGTGAGAGAGAATCTGAAGGGCCAGCTTGCCCTCACACCTTCGCTTTTCATACTTCTCTTCAGAAACACTTTGTGAACACTGATGCTGGCAGTTTCTGTAGAGTACGGATAATGTACGGTGAGCAGTTAGTGGTGATTTAATGTCGTTCCATGCATTAGGAGGTCCTAAATTTTTTTTAAATTAGTATATTTTTATTAGTATATTTCATTTTATACTGTAACAAAATACCATAGAAAAGCTGCTCATGGAAGGAGGAAGGATTCATTTTGCCTCATTGTTCTCTTGGCAGTCAGGAGTTAGAGGTAGCTGGTCATTTTGTATCTCCAGACACTAAGTAGAGAGGGGTGAATGCTGGGAGAGAATAGCAGTTGGGGTTTGAGGGAGTTTGAGGTAGCTGGTCATATTGTATCTCTTGGTCCAATCAGAGCTGGCGGATTCTGTGTCTCAGGAAGCTGCTCAGGTCACAGAAGGATGGGTGGGTTTGGGGTAGGGAGGAGGTCTTGTAGATTGCAGGGTCCTACAGAGTGTGTTGGCGGGGAAGTCTGCCCGCAGGAGTCTTCCCTGCTGGCGGGCAACGCGCAGGATCATTTTTCAACAAGGAGAGACTGGTTGGATGAAGAACAGCCTCATTTCTCAGCAGGAATCCTGAGGAGGTCCTAAATTTTAATCAGATTTTTGAAGAGGGAACAAGGAATGTAGAGAGGCAGTACCGTTGACTGAAATAAAATGCCCCAATCCTTCAAGAGAGAGGAATTGCTTTAACAAAAAGACACCTTTAAGATTCTCTCAGGTTTAAAATCCTGTGGTCCCACAGTTTTAATGGTCCTGGCATGTGTGGAGTGGGAGGTATCTTATCAGAAACAAAACTAAAATAGACTGCATTATGATACCACTGATGAAAGAAATTGCCAAAAACACGGCTTTATAGACATAACTGATAAGGAATGGAATATTTTGATGTGTAGCAACATGATCTAGAGATACAGATACCAAATAATCTTAGATCTTATAGTCCAGGCATATTTCCTCAAAGTTTATACACATAAGTATTGTCTTCTGTAAAAACTAGTTTCTATTTGCCTTTTAAAATAAGTAAACAATACACAAACTAAAGACGCCTAAAATATGCCCCTAGGAGATTTAAGAAACATTTTGGATTAAAAAGAATGGATTGCTCATTTAAGTTAAATTTCTGATTATTTCAAGGGAACAAAGTAATTTTACTCTTCTGAAATTAATTATACTCTGGAATACGCCATCAACCATCATGTTTACTGATCAATAGACCTCTCTCTCTCTTTCTTTCATGTGTGTGTGATAAATGCATGTGCGTGTCCATGAGAACATTTGCCTCTGCATGAATGCATGGCAGCCAGAAGTTGACATATGTTTCTTTTTTTGCCACTCTCCATTTTTATCTATCTATCTATCTATCTATCTATCTATCTATCTATCTATCTATCTATCATCTATCTATCTATCTATCTATCTATCTATCTATCATCTGTCTATCCATCTATCTATCTATTCATTCATTCATTTTGAGAAAGAGTCCTACTCTGAACTTAGAACTCATTGTTTGGGCTAGATTGGCTGGCCAGTGAGTCACTGGCATCCACCTGTCTCTGCCTGTGCCTCCTTTACATTGAGATTACAGATGTGTGCTGCCATGCTTACATTTTTATATGTTTACATGCGCTGGGGATCTGAACTCAGGCACTCATGTTTTGCAGCAAGCACTTTATCTACTGAGCCATCTCCACAGCCCCTCAACAGATCTTGACTAATATTTTGTCATTGTTTAAACAGACTTTCACAAATTCTGGCCTAATTATAAAAACTCTGGTGACGGTGGGTTTCAGAGTGTGCACAGCTTTTGTAGGAATGCATTTAAAGCAGACATTACTGTCACACTTACTATGTCTCAGAACACTGTAGTCTTCAGCCCTGCAGATTCATCACTGGGATCGACATTGTTTGTCTTATTGCTTAAGCAGAAAATATATTGGTTTTGGATCATCTCCTTGTCAACGAATCAAAGTATTATCCGGAGGGGTGGCCCCATTATGGGCAAAGTAGGTCACATCTTATCTCTCCATCTCTCCAGGATACAGAATATATTCCTTGTTGTGACATGGCTTGCTGGTTTCCAAACTGTTTTTATCAGAGCACATTAAGCCATGTTAATCATCTTCACTCAAGCACAGTACATTTTGTTTTTCTGCTCACAGACTGTTTATTTCCAGAAATGGATGCCGATCAGTTGCTGTGGATCGATGGTAATTTGTCTATCTGCCTCAGCCATACCTTTTGTTAGCTATGGGATTTTAATGATTTTTCGTCTTTGGTCAATGACAATAAATGGTTCTAACTACAGTGAAGGGGTTATGAGTATTCTCACAGCTGCTTGCTCTCTTTGTCCAGGTCTCATTTCAGTAGATAAGGGGTCTTTAGGGACAACTGAAAAATGGTAGGCTAAGAGCCTGTTTTAATAGTGGATATAGTACGTTCCTAAAACTCAACTTGCACAAGACTGTATAAAACATACGAATTGTGAATATCTTCATATCTTATAGTATTTAGTTGATGACAAGCAAGTGTGCAATAGAAATAGTTGCTCAGGCTTAGAATCCTTAATGTGATACCATAATTTTATGTGTTTTATACAACCAACTCAGTCAGTCTCCAAAGAAGCCCTATGGTAGGTACTGTTATCATCCTAATTATGTAGATAAAGCAACCGACGCACAGAGAAGATAATTGTACAAGTCCATGCTGCTAATATGAAGAGAAATGGACTTGGGAGCACACAATACCCTTTTAACATCGCTCACCTACCACCTCTGCAAAACAGTTATACAAAGGGAAGTCAGAGCGTATGGGAAAGCATGGATATTCTATGACGTTGATATATAAACTAATTTAAGTGTTACAATGATTTGATACCAACCTGATGAACACATTAAAAAAAAAACACATCATATAATAGAAGGCCTTTCCCTTTTCCTGTCAGAATACGGTCTTCTATTTCCTTCCACATCTGACCCTGAAGAATGCAAGTAGAAGGCATCTACTAATGTGTCCTATTAACACATTCCCCGACCATGAGGTGGCGGCAAAGGTAAGGGTTCCCAGACTGTTGTGTCTGAGTTCATTCTAATTTCTTTTAAGTTGATGAGTATCGGATCTCTATTCATTTGGAACCATAGTAAAACTATATATTTCTAAAAATTTCACCTTAGCCTTGAACTGCAGCGCATTGCCTTTCATATTGAACATACTCTAGTCGATTCCACCTGGCTCATCACTTTATTAATTCATTTAACTTATTTTTTTGTACTACAAGTTGAATTGTGTCCTTCCCTTCCCTAGATACATTGAAGTCCTAATTCTCAATGTCTCTGGATGTGATCTCATTTGGAAATAGGCTTGGTGCAGAAACTTCCATTAAGCAGCACGGACTCTTAGTTCAAAGTGACTGGTGTCTTTATAAAAATACAGCCACAAGAAACCCTGTCTCGGAAAAAAAAAAAACCCAAAAAATGAAAAAATAAATAATAAATAAATAAATAAAATAAAATAAAAATACAGTCACGTGAAAAGACACAAACACATAGAGGCGCCCATGTGACCGTGGTGACCAAAGCTAGGGCGATGCATCCGCATGTATGTCCAAAACTCCCTGGGACTTCCAGAAGTTAGGGGGAGGGTGGACACAACTTATTGTGGAGGCTTCCAGCAGGAGCTCAAGGTGGCCAAACGCTGGATTTTTACTCATGGCTTCCAAACCATGAAGGAACAAATTCTGTCATTTCAAGCCAGCCATACTGTGGAGCCAAAGCCTGGGACTACTCTGTGGGTGTCTAATGGTGACCAATCAGATGGTTTAGACGGCACTAAAAAGCTAATTATTTACTTAAACAGGTACATTCTTACACAATGGTGATCAGACTGGAAAAGGGTGTATCTTACTATTGTGAGTCACAGAACATAGTTGGATAGGGATTTAGGGAGAAACCTGGGCTTGGGAGAGCAGCATTTCCAGCAGAGACTCTGTGATGGGAAAAACCATCCAAGAAGACAGGGCTCTTGCAATCATCAAAAAATAGATGTTGCTGGAAATATGTTGAAAGGAGCCTGGCCAAGATGATGTTGGAAGAGTACATAGAGGTTAAATCCTTCCAGTCTCTAAAAACCCTGGGAAGGCAACTGGATCATATTTGAAGCTCAGTGAGAAAGTGGTCCAGGCTCTTCAGCAGGAGATGCCATAAGTCTATTTATATCTAAACGGATGACCTCACTCTGGAGGGTGTTGAATACAAGTTTGAAGGGGATGGACAGAACGGAAGTGGAGACCAGCAAGACTATCCCAGCATCATCAGCATCATCCCGGGGAACAGACAGGGCTTGTACCATGATGCAGGCTTGGGGTTGGCAATGGACCAATACCTCCAGCAGAGCTGGGCCAGTTTTCCAGGAAGAGCACTGTGGAATCAATAAGTGAAGATGTATCAAGGAACCTTTATCCCTTTGCTTGTTTCAATGATACAAAGGAAAACTTAAAAAACAGGGATAATACTTTTATAATAAAGATAATAAAACATATTTGAAAAAGAAGACATGCACTAGGTAGATTGATCACTCAGTAAAGAGCTTGCCATGCAAGTATGAGAATCAGAGTTCAATCCCCAGCAGGTACATAAGAGCCAAGTGTGAAGTTCTTTATATCTGGGCTTGCTGGCTAGCCAGCCTGACTTAACCAGTGAGTCCAGGTCCCAGTAAGAGAGCCTATCTCCATAAACAAGGCGGACAGCTCTGGGTGAACAACACTTGGCCTTCATATGTACCCACACACATGAGTACATGCAACCCCCCCCGAACACAAACATGCACACCCACACACTCACCTGCACTACATACAGCCCCCAAAATGAAAAGTAATTTGATAGTTAGTAATTCTTTTGTGATTAAAGAAAAAAAACTACAGAATTTTAGGCAAAATTTCAAGCTTGGAAACTAGAAAGATCCTCCTGGATAAACACTCTTGTTGAAGTGAGTTATTTCTCTAACCTCCTACTGCAAAGACAATCTAGTTAATATTAAAGTAAAAATAAGTCACACCCACATTGCTAATAAGAGCCACTCACCAATTTAAGGGTAAGAAAAACAGCACTATTTCCATAGATTATGGCCCGAAAGCATAACTCTAATTTTCTAATAAACTGTCACAACTGAAATTGGTACATGGATTCTTCATAGTCAGTCCTGGTCTTTTTCTTTGCTGTTATCCCAATGCCCCAACTTCACCGGTTATATCTAATCACCGTCCATACCAGAACTCAGTCTGCTCTTTTATGTCCTTTGATATTGGTGTTCTGATCCTGACATGGCATTTGGAATTAAAACACTCTCAATACTCTACCTGTGCATCGTTTACTATCAGCCTGTGCTATTTTTAGCACTATTATTATGGCGTGGTGTTCTATATCTCACGTGTGATTTCCATGCCACTGAACGTTCGTGACTACGACATCTGGGGTGGAAACTGGTCTTTAGAAGGAATGTGGAACTCTTAAGACCCAATGGAATGTGCTGGAAGTCTGGGCTCTCTTCTGACTTTCTTGACTACTGTGGACACTAAGATTCCTTTGAGTTTTTGGAAATTAAAATGATCCCCATCTCAACAAAGCTGTAAGGGATTGGCAGGGATGTGTCTGTCAACTTAATGAACTTTAAAATAAAAATGGGTTGGCTACACTTGTGAACTAACTTACTTATAATTACGGCCTTCTCTGTGCTTATTTCCTCCCCTTATGCTTTGGTGCCAAGTGTGCCCCGACTCATATGCAAACCCTGAATGTTCAATGTTATATTTGAAAGCAGGGCTTGGAGGAAATGATTAGATTATACAGGCTAAGCCACATGGATGCTGTTGATGTCCCGGCCCCCCCTTTAAAGATACTAAAGAGATCTCTTTTGCCCCAGAGCCACTAGTGTTTTGACCTTGGACTTTCTCACCCCAGTCTCAAAAGCTGTGAGAAACTAATTTCTGTTATTTAGAATCCCCCCGTCTGTGGTGTCTGTTATAGCAGCCTGGGCTGATGAGGACACTTGTCCTTTAAAAGAGACACCGAGCTCAGCTTCCTCTGAGAAACAGTTCTGCAATGAGGAGTCCTGTGCCTGCACTTGGGTCCTTCTAAAAACAGATTGGAAAACAGAGACTGACCACCCGAGAGTCTAAGACAATTCCATTAATGGAAGTCAATTGACTGACTGATATTGTAGTAATCAGGGTTGAGCCCAGGATTTTACAGTTAAGCAAGTGCCCTACCACCCAGATAGGACTTCAGTCCTTTGAAATCTTTTTTTAAAAAATTTGAAACAGGTTCTTGGTAAGTTGTTTGAGCTGGCCTCAAACTTGCAATCTTTGCGGTTTCACCCTTCAGAGTAGGTGGGACTACAGGCATTCACAGCTGTGCCTAGTTTTGTTAGGTGAGTCTTACAATATGGCTGTTACAATGTTTCTAAGAGTTATCTGGGATAAGGTTCTCTAGGTATAGCAGGACGGTATGTGGTATTTTTCTTAATCGCTTCAAAGTTAATAATACCAAAACCATTATGTTATAATGTTGTAGTTTAGGAGCTGGAAAGATGGCTTAGCAGGTGAGATCCTTTGGGGCTCTTACAGAGGACCGGAGTTCAGTTCCCACTACCTACATGTGAGCAGCTCAGAACTGCCTGTAATTCTCACCCTAGGGGATCTGATGCGCTCATCTGGGCTCTGGGGCACCTGCACCCATGCATGTGTTTGTATGTGTGTGTGTGTGTGTGTGTGTGTGTGTGTGTGTGTGTGTGTGTTAAATACATAAAATAAATATAAATAAAAATAAAATAAATATGAATGTTGCGGTTTTAATTTAATACTTGAGAAGAGCAGGTATTTTCATGTTGCTGTGCTGCAGAAAGTAAGAAGGCATTGACGAGTGCACTGAGCACTCACAAAAAGTGCATTGCTCTAAGAGAATGCACAAAGAGCCGGGGAAGCAGTCTCTGGGATTCCTCACACTTCCCTCCTTTGAAGTTGAGGCAATTCTGACTTTCCCATCAGAAAGTTCAAAAAGCAACAAGAAACAGACTGAGACAAGGAGGAGTCAAATGCAACCACTCCTGGGGACTTATTTGAGACCAAGGTGCTCAGGCCCATGACTAACTAGAAAAATCTTGAGACGGAGGACATCTTTCCCAGCCTTGCCCAGAAAAAAAAAAAAATGTCCTCAGATGCCCAAGCTCACTCTGTTCTTCTAAGCTGGAGCACTAAAGACTCACAGGGCTCTGAGTTCATTGGCAGAAGGGGACACTGTGTCTTATGGACTTTGAATATATCATATAATGAATACATGCCTTGTTAGGAGCCAAACTGAGCAGGGACCTGTCAGGCTGACAGAATCATGGCGATGGGGCAGACCCCAGACTCACTGGGGCATCTCAACTGTGGTGAAACAGCTTGAGCCACCAAATCGTTACAGTTTGATTGATAGCTTGAAATCACCTGAGTGTGCTCCCACGGCACGCAGGAGCAGCATGACCTGCAGATGCTCAGCACCTGTTTTATTACGATTTTTTTTAAATGGAGGAAGAACAGTCTATGATAAGTGGCTGGTCCATATTGTAAACTCATTTCTCAATGGAGAAATGCCTTAATAGGCTTGTGAGAGAAGATGCATCATGACAGAAAACAAGCCCCTCGGCCCTGACTGAGTTTGCTTCTGCGGCAAACGAGGTAAAAGGGAGCTGACGTACAAAAAGCACCAGAGGGTGGCTGGCCCATTTCAGAGAGTAGAAGACATAGTGACTGTATCCTAATATCCAAAGAGCAGAACAGGTACAGCTGCTTTCGAGTGGGTTGTCTGAAACCCTGGCCTGACTTCAGCATGCTGAAAACAAAGGTGTTTTTCTTTTGTAAAATTTCTTTGTCTCAAATTGCAAACCATTTACCTTGAACTATATTGGCTGCTCTCTCTTCCCCTCCCATTTAATTGCACTCTAAGTACCCTTGAAAAGTAAGTCCTCCAAACAGTACTTCATGACTCAGTACTTACCTGGGAAGGAAGATACACACCGCCTAGCTGTACCGTTTGGTGCTACCATCAGTTCCTTTGAACTTGATTTTCTTCTAGCCACCGTCCCTGCTATTATTTCTCGAGTACTCTCGGTTATACTTGTGTGTGCCTCAGTTTCTCTGAATTGTCCATTATATAGGGCACTGCCACTTGCTGTATCAATGAGATACAGCCTCTAGTAATAGTTTACAGGAGCAGGTCAGAGAGGTTCTAGACACACACCGGAGCCTACGCCTATTTTACCACTTATCAGCAGGGCATCTAAGTAAGTTACTTAACTTTTGTCTCCATTTCTGCTTGCAACAATGGAACAATCAACCGGCCTCACAGGCTTGCTGCAACGATTAAACAGTATTCTTAATGTAAAGCTCTTGCCAGAGCATGGCACAAAGAAAGAGCTGAATAAAATCATTGCTAGCTTGGCATTATCCTCCGTGGTAACTATTCTCATTTTATGGCTGGCTAGATGGAAGCCTAGGGAGGCTAGATGACTTGCTCAGAGTAATTCAGTTATTTGGCAGATGAATAAGCCCAAGTATCCTTGGCAGGGCTCTCTCTGCTGGGACACTCACCCACTGACTTCACAAAATGCTCCAAAGAACAGCATCGTGGAAGGAAGGATTATGTAATCACTCTGTTTTGCATGTGATAGATGGTAGCTTCTAAGGTCAGCAGAAAGCCCATGAAGGAAACTACTTCTTCTTTGAAGTTTTTGTGGTGGAAAAACACAGTCATATAATTCATTTAGTAAGGTGTAAGTGGGCAGCTATGATGGGCTAAAAATAGAAATTATGGGGCTGGAGAGATGGCTCAGAGGTTAAGAGCACTGGCTGTTCTTCCAGAGGTCCTGAGTTCGATTCCCAGCAACCACATGGTGGCTCACAACCATCTGTAATGAGATCTGGTGCCCTCTTCTGGCCTATAGTCATATGTGCAGGCAGAGTACTGTATACATAATAAATAAATAAATAAATCTTTAAAAAATAGAAATTATGATAGGCAACAAATTATGATGGGGAACAGAAATACACCTAACGTTCCCCTCTCACAGAGCAAAGGTTCTGTATCTGGGGCATCACCCATCACTATGTATGATTGGAGAATGGCCGTTTTCTCTGGGTCTAACATGACCATCAGCCACCATGAAGCAGACACTGCTGTGGTGACCAACAGAATGTTTGAGCCCTAAATAATGATAAGAAATGGTAAGAATGATGCAGTAACAGCTACATCCATGACAATGATAACAGGCTATAAACATTCCTCAGTAGAAAGTGAGGGCAGGGTGATAGGATGTTCACCTGGAATTCCACCCACCGAACACTCCTGCCTTCTGGCGGCACCTGGTCTTGGAGCTCTTAGAAAAGATGAGTATAGAAAAGGTCGGAGGTGATGCGGCTCCCTCCAGGTTGTCACCTATTTGTGAGGGGTCTGGAAGTGGTGGTGGTGGGGATGGGAACCGGAGGGATCAGGTCAGGGGAGGATGGAGGGAGAGAGTGCTGGGGGAGACAACTGGATTCTAGGGGCATCTCTGGGATGAGCTAGAAACTTAGTGCAATGGAAACTCCCAGAAATCTATGAGGGTGACCCTAGCTAGGACTCCTAGCAACTGGGGATGTGGAACCTGAACCAGTCATCTCCTGTAACCGGGCAAGACTTCCAGTGGAGGGATGGGGACACCAACCCAGCCACAAACCCTTTCACCTACAATTTGCCTTGCCTACAAGATATGCTGGGGTAAAGGTGGCGCAGAAATTGTGGGAGTGGCCAACCAATGACTGGTCCAGCCTGAGACCCATACCGTGAGAAGGAGCTAACCCCTGAGGGTCAGGTCCCAAAGATGGGATAGCCCAGAGACATAGGACAGAACTAAACACAACTGGCAAACAAACAAACAAATAAAGTCAATTAAATGATTCCCAGTGATATTCTGCTATACTCATAGATTGGTGCCTAGCCCAACTGTCATCAGAGAGGCTTCACCCAGCAACTGATGGAAACAGATGCAGAGACCCACAGCCAAACATTAGGTGGAGATCAGGGAATCCTGTAGAAGAGGGGGAGGAAGGATAGTAGAAGCAAGTGAGGTCAAGGGCATCACAAGAAAACTCACGGAATCAACTATCCTGGGCTCATAGGGACTCACAGAGACTGAACCGAAAACCACGTTACAGTTGTGTAACTGGTATTCTTGTGGGACTCCTAAGAGTGGAAGCAGGGGCTGTCTCTGACTCTGTTGCCTGCTTTTGGGACCCTTTCCTCCTAGCAGATTGCCTTACCCAGCCTTAATAGAAGAGGAGGTGCCTAGTCTCACTGGAACTTGACATGCCATGACTGCCTAATATCCATGGGAGACCTGCCCTCTTCTAAAGAGAAACAGAAGAGGGGGGAGTGGGTGGGATGGGGTAGGAATGGGGTTGGGGAGGGACTTGGAGGCAACAAGGGAGAGGAAACTTTGGTCAGGATGCAAAAATGAAAAAAATAAATGAGTAAACAAAACAAAACACCCGAAAAAGAGGTGGGCGGTGACCTGAAGCACCACTGGGGCAGCTAGCTTCCTTCAGGCTGTCACCTATGCTGCTATGGGACTGTTGAGCGACACTCTTGTGTCCCAGTCACCTACTCTCCTGTAAGTAAACCCAAGACACTCACGGGTTCACCAAGTTGGACCCGGGAGGAACCATGTCTACAGTTAGTCAGGGGCTCCAAATCTGGGATGACTGTTCATCCCTCTCCTGCCTGGTGAGTACACACTTACATGGGAGAGTGTAGATTAAGTCATGAAGTAAAAAAATAAAAATAAAAAATTAATTAATTAATTAAAAAATTCAGTATTATTCCTTTTTAGTCACACCTCAATACCTCAGTATGTAAATCTACATGTTTAAACATGTTTTTGTGTGTTTTGCTAGTTGTGCTTAAAAAGCAAGTAGGATTTCAAATAGAGACTTTTTATTTGAATGGACATATTGGAGTCTACTCATCGAAGACGGTGTATCTTTGAAACAGTTTCAGAGGTTTCTGACTGTCCCCATGGTACTGATTAGCTTGGGGCATTTGAATCATGCTTCCTTTTAGCAACAGTGTCTTCATAGGCAGTTTCTAAACAAGCAACATAATCCAGTGTTGCTTTTCACTCACCGTGCTTTGTTTTTGCTCAGCGTGGCATTTCGCAGCTGAATGGTCCAAGGTTCTTAAAGTGATGGTGAATGCTTTGGGAACTGCAGTTTGTACCCCCAAAGAGGCGGGTCAGTTACTGAATGGGATTTCCTGACTCATGTATGTGAGGCTCTACCTGCAATTCTGAAGAAAAGGGGTTTAAGAAACTCTCCATTGTCTCACAGTGGAGCATAGCCTGCCAGGTGCCCAGCTGGGAGATGCTGTGGTTCATTTGAATATGCCCAAGGACTGTCTATTACAGACCCAGGCCCACTGTCACAGCATCCCTGGGGTCACCTTCTCTTCCCCTCCTGTTTCCCGTCCCTTCTCCTTTAGAAAAGGACCCTTTTAGGAACAAGCACCTAATTATTTTTCCACGTTTTATGATGTTAGATTTTCATAGTACTTGTGGAGCAGTAGATTGAAATGTAGACATGTGTCTCTATCCTTGATTATATGCCTCAGAAAGAAAAGTCTGACAAGGAATATGGTCAAAGTCAAAGCATCCAGGATCATTGAAGTATTGGAAAGAACTGTGATTGGAAACACCAAGTTCAATTACTAGACACTTTTTGATATCAGTGCACATCTCCCATGTTACTTTTCAACTCCCTTTTTACAACTTGTCCTTTCTCTCCTCCCTCCAAGAGGCATCATAATTCTTCACTGACATCACCATTGTTAAAAAATCCAGAAAGCTGACAGGATAAAAAAATGTGAAAAAAAACCCCATAAAGTAAGGGAGCTTTAAAGTCATAATATATTGAGAATTGGAAATAAAATATGAGGTGATTAAAAAAATGGAAAAGATGGACAAAGGGGTAGTAGAGGGAGAGAGGGAAGAAAGCAGATTCCCTCCCATCCCCATTTGTAACAATGCATTATAGTGAAGAATGTCCTGTGTGGATTTAAAACACACACATGGACATGCACATACTCACGAATACACGAATGCATGCATGAATGCGCACACACACACACACACACACACACACACACAAATATGTATCCTTAATCCGAAAATCTGATGATGCAGGATATCATGAGCCATATAAATGGACTCAAAGACAGAATCACATGATCATCTCAATGGATGCACAAAAGACCCTTGACAGCTGAAATGCAACATAGTCCAAGCCTTGATCCATTTTGTTTTAAGTTTCAAGAAAGTCATCAATGGAATCTACTTCTGTTCACTGTTGGTTTAGATATTGAGGGAAATGAGGTCAATAGATAGATCTCAGACTGTCTAATTTAGCAGTTCTCAAAAGGGTTCTCTCAATGACCCTTTCACAGGGGTCATCTAAGATCATCTGCATTTTAGACATTTACATTAAGATTCATAACAGTAACAAAATTACATTTATGATGTAGCAACAGAAATAATGTCATGGCTGGGGTCACCACAACACAACAAACTGTGTTAAAGGGTCACAGCATTAGGAAGGTTGAGAACCACTGTGCTAATTGAACACCACAAAGGTAGAGTGTAGCCACCATTCCAAGCACCATTAGAAAGGAGAATGGCTTTTCTCTAGTCTGGCTCTCCTCTATAGTGGCAAGCTGGTGCTTTGGTGTTTCTGAGAGGGAGCAGGATGAGGGGCAGACCTTTTTGGAGTTGAATTATGCCTTGAGAAAGCTACATAGCAATGTGCAATAAAATGAATGGGGGTTCCATTTGCTGCATATGCCTTGAAGAAGGCTGGCTGATTGAGGTACTTATATTGTTCTGTCATAATCCAAAAGAGAGAATATCATGATAGAAGCAGTCAGCAAAAAACGATGGCTTCATAGAGAAGAATCCAAGACCAGGGGCAGTTTCCTAGTGCTGCTATGGTAACGTACCACACAGGGGTAGGTCTGAGATATAGATGTGTCTATCGCAATTCTGGAGGCTAGATGTCTCAAACCACAGTGTCTTCTGGCCATTCTGTCTTTGAAGGTTCTTTGAAAGTCTGCTCTCCCATCTCTTCCAATTCCTGGGGCCCACAGGGTTTCTGGGCTTATGGTGACTGTAACTTCAAGCTTTGCACATCTTTGCTTCCATGGGGTCTTTGAGAATTTTCTTATCTTCCTGTAAGTAAGTCTGGCTCAATTCCAAAATGACTGGGTCATGAGATCTTTGAGTTATGTCCACAAAGATACCATCTCCAAATATCATATTCTGGGGTTGTGGGTGACCTGAGTCTTCAGATATTGGTATCAGCCAATCCACTGCTGCTCTGACAGCGTTAGGACTTTTCTAGAAACAGAGTGGAAACTGGAACAATAAGCCACCCACTGCACACTTATTCATTAAAATTAGCAAGGCCTTTCAAGATCTGTGTTGAAGCAGGAAGTGGGACATGGCACTTTGATTAAAAACCACGTCTTAACATTTGTGCCTTTTCATAACTGTTTGTGGTTTGATTCAATGCTGCAGAGGGCTGCAGACCACAGTGATTTGTGGAGTCTGCCAACGACCTTGAGGTCAGTCTATACCCACAGAGCTCCTGACTCCTGCCCACTCTGTAACCACCACTTTCAGAAAGAGCATCCTTTCTACGAGGTTGCTGTTTCTTTGTTCAGATGTGTTTAGTAAATATAAAGTGTGTGTTTTGGGGGGAGGGTGAGGAACATTAGTATCTGGTAATTTAGAGATAGGATTCACTCAGTGTGGGATTTACCCCTGCCGCCTCCCTTTTGCAAATATTTAAATTAAAAAAGATTAGATGTACATTGAATTATAAATATTTGATGCAATATATAGGAAACTGTTTTTGGTTATCTGCTGAATTCATATGCGTTTTCCGGAAAGCATTTAATGTTTCTTTTTCTATTAAGATGTGTTTATCTTCTGTTGTATCTTTCCTTCTGACGTAGGGAGAATGTGATGTGGTGCGTTCTCTTAGTTGTGTTTGCACCAGGGCGACAGGAACGCCTGACAGAAGTTAGGACAGAAAGGCATGTTTTAGATCAAGATTTCAGAGAAGTTTATGTTTAGGGTAAGGAGGAAGGTTGGGGTGGGGGTGGGGGGCAGCTCTGCTGCAGAGGCAGAAACACGAGGCAACGGCTGTGCACCAGGCATGGACCAGGATGCAGAAACTGCAGGTCAGAACCAGGAAGAGTAGTGATGCCCATTACTAGTCATCTACTTCTGCTGGCTGAGCCCACGTGATAAAGACTCTAAGGCCTCTAGAACAGGCCTACGATCTGGGGAGGAACATTCAAGACGCCTACGTGGGTGGGACATTTCAGATTCAGACCGCCACATTCCCACATTATAGTGAGACTTTTCCTATAGGAGTCCAGCCTTGCCCTAGCTCAGATGTCTTGTTCTGTATGTCTATGAAACGTTTCCCTCAGTTCTGGCATTTGCACCCTAATTTTTCTGTCTTCCTCTGGAGACTACATGAAGAAAGGGTCTTTTTATTGTTCAGTTAGGAGCCTAGGACAGTTCCTACTTGTATGAATGAATGGCACTGAATGAGTGGATGGGTAGGTAAATGAAAGCCCTCAAAGAGAGATTATTTAAAAATCACGTTGCGTAAGGATATATTTAAATTTGGGGGGGAACTCAACATGGATGCATAGGACATTCCACTAATCTCATTTTTGTGTAATCTGACCACTTCAAATTCCTCATTTCTCTGTACATGCAATTCTAGTTTTCACTAAAAGTCTATGAACTACTTTTCAAAATAACACATTGAGCATTTAGGAAGTAATTTAGCACTCCGCAACATATATATTTTAATATAAAATGGAGGGAGAGCTGGGTTAGAATAAAATGGGTAGTTTTGCCTCACACATATTTGGAGCAGTTAACTGCAGAGATGGGAGGCGAAGGTCTGAGGAAGAGCTTCCGGGATGCAAGATGTTAAACACCAACCGTCTCTGCTGAGAGCCCACGGTGGCTGTCCTCCATGTTTATGATATGGAAAGCATAAGAGAAGACCTCATATCTACTCTCAACCTTCTCAATGCAGACTTCCAGGTCTGACACGTCCACAAAACTTCCTTTCAATAGTGGACACAGACCACTAATGGTGCTAAAGAGGAAGAGCTACCATGGATACAGCTGAAAAGCACGTTTCCCCGTCCCCCCCTCACCAGAAAGCCAAGTCCACACATCTTGCCATCTGTCTACACATCTTGGAGTGCATGGTAGGTGTTGTGAGTTGAACTGTACTGCCCAAGAGAAATAACTGAAATTCTAATGCCCCCACACACATAGCCTGTCCTTATTTGGAAACATGGCCTTTACAATCAATAAGTTGGGTTGAAATCCTCATAAAAAGGCAAAACTTGAACAAAGAAGCAGACACACACAGCCTTCAAGGAGACCATGCAAAGGGACACAAAGAGGTGGCCACTTGGAGACAAGATCAGGCAGGGCAGCGATTGGGGCAGCATGTCTACAAGTCTCGGAATACCAAATACTGTTAGCAACTGAAAGCAGACAGCGAGCCATGCACCAGACCCCACCCTCCCCACCTGTGCTTAGGAAGAGTGGCCCGGCCAGCACCTGGCACCTGGACTTCCAGTCTCCACAACTGTGAGCAATAAAGCTACCCAGCTTGTGGTAGGTACTCTTATGACAGCCCTAAAACAATTAATGTAGTTATCTATTTCCTCAGAAAGAATACCTAGTTTATTTAAGAGAATTCTGTAAGAACTGCTAGGTCACCTGAAGGTAGGAAGGGGGAACCTGATGTAGGAAGAACAATTGCTAAGAAGAGAAGGGGGGATCAAATAGTGGACATGTAAACACATGTGCCGGAAATATCCATTGTCAACAAACCATTTTTATTCTTTAGCTGTATGGAAGGAGACTCTGACTCCCATCCCGGAGGAAATGGAGTGTGACTGGGACAAGTGTGGACAAGATGGAGTACTTATTTCCATACTGTGTGGTCCAAGCAGAATTGGCATCAGATTAGGTAGTGGAGAGAGTTGGAAATGTGATCACCCTCCTCAAAGAGCAGGAAGAATTCTGCCCAGATAATGTTTAAAATCAATTAAAATTTCCCTTCCCGAAGAGTGCCTTGGTTGTACCAACAGCTCATCACCACAGACATCAGGAATTCTAGATAAAACATTAAACCATACTTTCTTTCTCTATACCCCAAGAGGCCAGCAGGAAGCCACCTCAGCCAGACAAGTGAAACTTGTACTAGGATGAAATTCTGAATCTGGTCAGAATTCATCTCCTAGAAGACAAGAGAGATAAAAGGGCCCTTGTAGGCCTTAGAAATGGCTAATGTAAAGACAACCCGTCTAAATTCCATGTTTGGTAAGCTAGCCATTCCAACAAGCTCTGTAGGAAACCACACGGGGAGGGGACATGGCACAAATATCACGTAAGAGGCTGAGAGCAGAGATTAAAGAGGCAGCTGAAATGTGACAGCTGCATCCCCAGTACGAACACATTTTCCTTATCCTATGGGGGCTTTTTCAGCTCAAAATAAATACAAACAATGGGTGAAAATAACAAGCACCAAGTGTTTTGCTAGTTTATGGAAGGACTTTTAGTAGTTG
>CABHPP010107745.1:6901-19216 GCA_902168425.1 Peromyscus attwateri
GTGCATGTGCGAGAGAGAGAGAGAGAGAGAGAGAGAGAGAGAGAGAGAGAGAGAGAGAGAGATCCCAGTGTTTCTGTAGTGAGATGGGAGGTAGAGGCAGAAGAAATGCCTGGAAACTCACAGGTCAGCTAGCCTGGTGTACACAGTGGCAAACAATAAGAGACCCCTGCCTCAAACAAGGTAGAAGATGAGGATCAGCGTAAAGGACAGGGGAGACCTGCATGAACCCCAAGCTCACTTGTATTTAGGAACCTTGGACCATAGAGTTGGTCAGGAGCCCAGGCTAGCCCAGCAATCTCTAGACTGGTGGGGAGAGACTGCATGGCTCTGCACCCCAATCCCTCATCCCATCAGAGTTTAGGGCCCTTTCCAGGAATGAGGATATTCCTTTATCCATCTTGGCCTTCCCAGAGCCCAGCATGCAGAGCGTGGGAGGAACTGTCTGTGATATTCTCACTGCCTCTTCCCAAGATGCCCCTGTGCCCACTCTGAAGAGGATTCTCCATACCAAGAAAAGAAAATGTCCAGTTGGGGATTGACCCATCCCCTGGGACCTATGCAAGCCCTGCTCCTGAGCCCTGGGCTTCTGTCCCCAAGAAGGAACACTGGACAGGGGAACACCAGCTTGCTGCCTATCACCACCATCCCTGAGTATGCAAAAGACAGGCTTCAGGGAGGAGAGCCTGTGGGTCATATGACTGCCCTGGCAGTTGGGTCAAGAGGAGGACACCGCTGAGAAGCCCTGGCTGCTGAAGACAGTGTGTGAGATGCCAGATAGATGCCTGCCCCTGCCCAGCCATTCTTCTCCTATACTCATCTCCACTGATTTCCCTCCCTTGCCAGCTGTCTGAATGGAGCTGCTTAGAAGGACATGATTAATTCAAGCTCTCAGCTCTGGGATTTGGTGCTCCTCTAACCAGGTCTGGCCTCAGACTGACTTTCATAAGTAAATAATGTGTGTAGATAGACTATGGAAAACCAGTCAAGGTCTCCATGAAGACATGCTGTCCGGGCATTCAGGCGACAGCTAGCTTGGCCAGCAGCTCGTTGCGTGATAAAGTGGAGTCTCCAAGGGCCCCTGCGAGAGAGAGCTGACTCAGATCCTCATCCTCTTCTGGCCGTCTCCCTCCCCCTGAACAGTGACAGTGGACCATCTTCGTGTAAATAAACTTGAACATCAGTTTCCTACTGCAGACTGGCTCCTTCTTGCTCGGTCCCTTTCCCATGGATGCAGCTTGCTGCTGCTTCTATGGAGCGTCTGGACCGAAGGACCCTAGACCCTCCAGCCATAGGCATCAGCAGCCACACGATGGAGGCTGTCCTTAGCATACACCCCAGATGACATGAACTTGCTTAAGTTCTGTCTACTGGGGATAGATAGCTGAGCTCCACTGGTCAGTGCTGTGAGGGAGCAGAGCTGAGGGAGCTCACAACAAGGACCCCCAGAGAGTAGCGTCCAGGGGAACACCCCTCCACCTGTGCCAAGACACAGGCGGTGGATAGAGCTGTGCGAGAACTAAGGAAAGAAGCGGTTCTTTGAACCGCGGCCGTCATCTCCCGCACAACTGGCCCTGTATGTCGTGGTGCGAACAGGCATGGGTCCCAATGGGACTGAGGGGGCTAAAGTGTCTTGCATGTGTGTCTAGCCTTTCCCGCCTTTCCCTTTCCCCGGCCCTCCATCTCTTCATGCATTAGTTATGTGAAGCTCAGAGTCCACTCTTGGGCCCACCTCTAGAGACCAGCATTTCTGTCTGGCACCCTGGAGGGGCTCCTTGACAGAGATGCAAGTCTGCTGCCTTCAGTCCTCAAAGGACTGTTCCCTGGCCACCTCGGGCTCTTGCTCCCCCTGCCCCCTCAAAAAAAAAAAATAACCAATTCCAATAAACTAACCGTTTCTGTTGTTCTGTTTATACACACGTGTGTACACTTTGGGACTCACTAGTAACCTGTAACTATGGAAATGGAGGCTGTCAGCACAGCTGTGAGGACACAGACACGGGCCCCATGTGTGGCTGCCACCAGAAGTACGCCCTGCATGCGGACGGTCGGACGTGCATTGGTAAGTAGGTACTGCGACCGCCGTACTGCCCCTGCAGGTACCCTGTGTGGTCCCCCTGTCTTGGAGGAAACAGAAGGGAGACAAGAAGAAGAATCACCCATAAGGCCGATGGGTATGGCAGGCATCCCAAGGGCCAGCTTCTGTGAGAATGTGTCCTGGGTCCCTCAGTACCCTGGGACAAAGTTCTCTAGGGTTGGGTATCCCTAGTGGGGTTGCTGCTTGTCCTCGACACAGGGGATTGTCTGCAGCCGTGTGCTTCATCATCTGTCCCTAAAGCACTGGTATTTTCTAATGTGAAAAACTCTTGGCAGCCTCCCTGAGTCTGTGTGAGCACTGTTGGTCTGGGCGCTGTTCACAGACACGTGGAAAGTGAGTTTCCTAACACGTGGCTCACTGTGAGGGTGGAGGTGCGCACCCTGCGTGGGGGCAGGTGGGCGGGCGGGTGTGCTTGGGACTGCTTCTCATTCTGAGCTGGAGGGCTCTCCTTAGGACTTCCTCACCCACCCGAAGTCCTTTCTCCCTCAGCAATGCTCCTGTCCCAACACCTGCTTGCTCCATGGAATCCTGATCGAAACTCAGCAACCTCCTCCTTCCAGGCCCGTGTTCCCTAGAGCAGCTTGAACATTTGTCGTTATTTTATGCAGTAATTACTAATATGTTTTTTTTCCCTCCTGTTCAAAAACAACAGCAAGATTTTTTTTTTTTTAAGTAAGAAAAAGGAATTTCAGACTTTGGAGCCGAGGGTCTGTCTACTTGTTAGGGCCCAGCGTGAGTTGGTGGGATCACACTCACTGATTTCTTTGAAAAGGCTCCATTTCTTAGGAACCACTTGAGGGGTGATTCTTGAGGGGCTTTGGAGTGACAGAAAGGTGTTTGGTGAACCCACGTACGCACACGTGTCCCTAAGCTGCTGTCTTTTCCCGTCCCCTGTCGCTGCTCCTTGGTGTCTTGGAAAGCTGGGTGCTGGGCCGCGCAGGGATCCCAGGCCATCCCCTCTGTAGTTGGGGGCTGCCCTGCTGCCTGTGGTGGCTCTCCCCTCCTCTGTGTGGCCTCTTCTCTCAGACAGCCCTTTTTTTTTTTAATTTCATTTTACCTCATTCTCGCTGCTTCTCTTGTGATGGTCCCTGATTGCCTGTCTTGTCTGATAACTGACACTCATTAATCATCTCTCAGAGCCAAAAGCCAAAAACCAAACCAACCAATCACAAAAAAAAAAATAAATCAATTAATTAAAAGCCAAACCAGGTCTCAGACCAGTGTCTCTATTGCAGCCTGATCCCATCTAGAACTTTCTGTCCTCTGACCTCTCTCCCTCCGCTGTCCTGCCCAGAGCTCTCTGAGCCACTCTGGCCTTCCCTCTGTCTTGTCTGTTCAAGTCTCCCATGTCCAGTCGAGCCTGCCCTGCAGCCACTGGACCAGCACAGACAACTGCCGGGCATATGAACCCTCGCCTGGGTCTGACCCTTCTTGTCTGTGTCTTCCTCGCTCGTCCTTTCTCATCTGATTTTTATAATTTTTTTTTTTAATGTCTGCTGCATGTGACAGTCCCTGCTCGGATCTCTTTTCCCCCAAGCCCACACTTCCTGTCAGTCCCCTCTCATTAGAAACTGTCCCCCTACCCAACTCCAGCCACTGTGACTCCAACTCCCGGCCAGGATGAGAAACCTCCTGTCCCGTGTTGCTCTCAGTCACCCGGTCCCAGCGAAGCGTGTTGGCACAGCTTTGTGCCCAGTGGCTGGAGGCTCCCCTGCTGGCCCGAGCCATCGCCCTCCTGCACGCTCCTAAAATGACTGACCCTTCTCTGCAGTCCCCCATTGAGCACTTGAATGCTTAGCTCTGGTCCTCTAGACAAGCAGGCAACCAGTGCTGCCCCGATCCCCTGGACTTCCTGTCTGTCCAATGGGATCCAGTGTTCTGTGTGTGTGTGTGTGTGTGTATGTTTCTCTGTGAGTTTTGTTCTTAATTTTGCATGAGTGGCAGCATCCTTGTAACAGGGCATCTGCTGTCCCGGGTGTATCCATCACTAGACCTTGCAAACCTACCCCCTTGTCCTGTGCTTTGTCCTGTACCTGCTCGAGCCGCAGGGACCTGTAACCGCTTCTCTCTGTGAGCCCACGGCATGCTGGGCATGCTGTCTGCCTCTGTGTCCTCCACGCGGGCTTCCTGCTGACCTTAGCCACCTACCCTGCTGGGCTGCACACAGACCCTGCATCCCCCACCTCCACCCCCAACTGTGTCCAGGTCGTGCTGTGGCCACCTTTCTTGTCTGCATGCCATCCCTCCCACCCGTGCTTCCTCTTTGCTTCACCCTGAGCACACCCGCCTGAAAGTTCCTGGGATTAGCCCTTGGCGAGGGCACCGTGCTGGCCCGGCATGCTGTGTTGGCTTTGTGTGCGCCACGCCAAGAGGCTGACTGTCTTGGGCCGCGGGAAGTGGGCTCTCATTAACCACCGGCTCCGTGTTTGTCCCTTACTTGTGTTCTAGAGAAGGATGAGGCTGCAATTGAGCGCTCTCAGTTCAATGCCACGTCAGTAGCTGATGTGGACAAGCGGGTGAAACGGCGGCTCCTCATGGGTAACACTTTTCTTCCACTTCCTTTGTCCTCCTTACCCTGTTGGGTGTGTGGGTGACTGTGAATGAATGCTGGCCTGGGGGCGGTACTGGTGTGTGGTCTTGTGTGTACATGCCAGCTTTGGGGAGTATGAGAGCCTGGGTACTGATGTGTGAGCGTATGGATGCTGGCGGGGAGGTATACTGCTGTGTGAGCCTGTATATGAGCCAGCATGTGGGTGTGTGTGAACGTGAGGATGTACGTCTGTGTGGTGTGGGGTCTCCATGTGTTGTATGTGAATGTGGGGAGGCTCCACTACAGATGCAAACTCATTATTTTCCTTTTTAAGATTTTTTTTTTTTGCCCTCCATCAAACACGTTTATTTCTTTGTATATTGTAGCAAAGGACCCAGCACCCATGTCTAGTGGCCTGAGTGCATAAGCCTCCTCCGCTCACTCAGAAACCAACATACACATTAGGCTCCCAGGATCAGCCACAGAGACTCAGTGGCCACTGGGACCCTGGCGAGAGGGGGTTCTGTGCAGCATGGTCCTCTGACCTTGCTCTTGGAGTGTCGGGGGAGGCTTGCTGGCCAGGCTGCTGTTAAACCGGCCCAAGGAGAAAGGAAAGGGAAGAAGGAGAATGTGACCACTATTGAGAGCAGAGTGTAGACAAGACACGGGGTTCCGCCTCGGCATTCGCTCCTTTTCCTGCCCGTCAGTGGGTCCCCTGGTTCTAGGTTGCTGGCATGTGGGCTGTGCCAGCTGATTGCACCTCCTGAGCACAGCTACAGCCGCCAGGGTTGTCACAACCTGCTCCCTGGCACTGTCAGGCTCATACAGCCTTGGTAACTATATGGTTGGGTAGAAGAGTCCCTATTCCTCAGAGGAAGAGACTGAGATGCCCTCATTACCCCACATTGCTGAGCACCATTAGGGATCATGGCCACATGGGTCCTGGCGGTCAGAGCCTGAAGGTCGTAGAGAGGTCATCTCCTTTTGTAATACTAATGTGGAGGCCCCAGCTGGAAAGTACATGAATTCTCAGTACTTCTCTCTGAAATAGGCCCCCTGTGAAAAGAGTTAGGATGCTCTAGGACTGCAGACCCTAGCTGGTAGCTAACCCCCAGTGAGGCAGGACAGCTCCCGGGTGATGTGAGCAGATGCAAGGCCTGGAGGATAGCAGAGGTGACCATCCCTGTTTTGTTTCATGCTTGTTGGAGCACACTTGGGCATCACATAGAGACCCTGTGTGCCATGTGTGGAAAGCCAGATAGATGGGAAGGGGAGGTAGAATTGAGTCAAGTGTTGGCCTCAGAGAGGGAGTGTCAGCATACTGTCCTGGGAGATTCTAAGTCCGGAGGTGGCTTGGGCCCTCTGAGGTCCCAAAATGGGAGGGAGGGAAGATAGGCCAAGGGGCAGCATCTGGCAGTGGGAGAGGAAGATGAGGGACAGGAAATTTCATGACCGGCCAGATCCTGGACCACCTGGCTGCTTAGACTGTGCCTCTGACCCCAGTACTGAGCAGCTGTCCACCAGAGGACCAAGGTGAGGGTGTGATGTAAGAGAGATGGGGCCAAGGCACGGAGTGTTCAGAGTCCACTGGAGTCATGACTGCCAAGATGACCATGCAGGTTTCTTCCGGCCACTGTGGATGGGGTTTGTTTGGGGAGTGAGAATGCTGGAGGCAGGGGTTCACCCCTCAGGAAGCAATGGTGAGGGGGTAGCTCTGCCCCACCCCCCACTTCCTACCTTGCCTCCCACCCTGGCTTTCTGTGCTCTGTACACATCTGGAGCAGGCTGACTCTCAGGCCCAGAGAACTTCCTTTCCCTGTGGGTGCCGAGGGCCATAAATCCCTCTGGCAGTGGCTTCTCATCGTGAGCTCCCCAGAGGAGGTGCAGGATTGAGACCACACGCGCCACTCTAGCTGTTAGAACCAGGAACTCTCCAGGAGAGATTCTGTGCCCTGACCACAGAGGCCACATCCCTTAGATGCCTACAAGTCCATTAGCAACCTCAGAGTTGTGAGCCAGAGCCAGGGAACACACAAAAATCCAGCGGATACAACGCACAGACTTGAAGCCCTGGGCACATGTCAGTCTCCAAGCCTCTCAGCTCCTTCTGGAGACCTACCTACTCTTTGCTCGAGCTGTGGTATTTTGACTACAAGGGTCCCAGTTTAGAGCCTAGAAGTGACCCAGTCTTGACTCAAGCCTGTAGCATCACTCATGCAAGGGTGCTGGTAGCTTTTCAGGCTCAGAACCCCACTTCTGGAAGCACCAGGCAGGGCAGCAAAGGCCAACTGACCCTGGTGAAATCCATGTAGTCAAGGGAGGCCACAATGCTCCCTTAGGACAGAGGTGATCCCATTCCTTGTAGGACTGCAGGGTGCTACCCCATTGATTGAGGGACAGCCCCAGTGAGGCCATCTGTATCCTTCTAGAGGGAGTAAGGAGAGAACCCCCAAGAGACCTAGAGTCCATTCAGACCGGACAGTCTAAAGAGGCCTCCCAGCACAGGGCCCTCAACAGTCCTGTCAGCCAAGGCCTTCTGGCCATGTGGGTTCTGAGTTATATAGTAGGTGGTCCAGCCAAGGCTGAGAGGACTCTCTGTTAAGGCACAGTCCCTAGTGGGTCTCTCATTGATCCAGCCCAGGACCCCAAGTTTCTTGCCCATAGTAGAAGCTCTAAAGCCAGTCCCACAAATGTGAGACTGACTGGGCAGTGTGAGCTATGGCTCTCCCTCAGTCCTTACAGCGGTACCCACCTTTCCTGACAGCCTAGTGTCTTCAGTGTCAAATTTCCCGTCCTCTACAGTGCTGCTCCCTTGGGTCCCCACAGTCCCAGAGGGCGTCTGTCCCACATCGTGAGTGCAGGACCTCAGTCCTGAGGAGGGAGGTAAACACGATAGGGCAGGCTCCTGAAAGTTACCAAGTCCAAAGCCAGTCACCAATCACAGAACGTACCTGAGGCTCAGCAGCCTTTGGGTTCTAGTTATATTCGCCCAAAGGCACCAAATGACAGAACCTACAGCCAGCCAGTAGGGTTCTGCAGGAGCCCTCGGGAAAATAGGGTGCCTGTCCCTCCAGGGCAGTGACCCCAGCCTTGTACTCTGTCTTCACTAAGAGCTGGTGCTGGCGTGGTTGATAGATAAGGACACAGAGAGAGAGGAGTGAGAAACTTCCTCCCTGGACTGTCCTAGCTGACTCTGCATCTGTCACCTGACTCTTTCGGGCCCACATTTCTCTGCTTCCTCTCGGAGTCTGTCCACAAATGGGTGCTTGATCTGTATAGATACCAGAGCAAATGGGACACTGCCTGGCCTGAGGGGGGGTTGGGTTTACAGTGATAGGCATCCCCTAAAGCCTTACCTGTCCTTCTCTACCTGAAGGGCCCTCTTCATAAATGTTCCCATTGATGGCCAGAATTTAGGTCCCGCCCCAGCATCCATGATGCTTTTGATCAGCAGCCATTGCATAGGCATGGCTCAGAGGTGCCCGGACCTGGAAGAGAGGTGAAGACTTTGGCCCTGAGGCCAGACTGTTGAGACCCCTGGGAGTCACACCTGCCAGGGATGTTTCTTGGGTCCCCCAGAGACTTGTGTGAACTGGGACTTGCACCGCATGTACTCACTAGAGCTGTCATGAAGATGATATGATTTTTCCACGTGGAAAAGGTTCCTAGCATGGTACCTGCCCCAGTGCCAGCTGTTGATTTAGGTGGCCAGGGTACAAGCCCAAGAGGGAGAGGCAGCCAGAAGTTTGTTGGGCGAGCTGGCAAGATGGAGCCAGCATGACCCTTGGCTCTGCCCTGTCCTCCCCTAGCTCTGTCTCCCCTGCTCTGTCTCTGCCCTCCCACTTCCCCAGCCAAGGCGTCTGGTGCCTGAGGAAGCTGCTGAGGTGGGGATAGGGGTAGCTTCGTTTGTGGGTGTGTCCTGCTGGGAGGTGCTTCCTGCAGCAGCCTTCTCCTGAAGAGGCTGGGGTTCCCAGGAGTGGGTCTCCTGCCCTTACCCAACCAGCCTCAAAGGAGGTGGAGGTTGAGAGCCGTGGTAGGCAGGACAGCACCCCAGGGTTGGCTGCATTGTGAGAGGTCCAGGAAGCGGTGGGGTGCTGGAGAACTGTGAGATAAGGAAAACTAGAGGTGACAGTGGCTAATCCTTAGGGGTGCAGACTGCCCCATGCTGCCTCAAGCCTGGAAGTTCACTCTGCTTCCCCCCACCAGTTGCCCACTCCTCATGGGCTCTCTCCAACCAGGGGCTGTATACCTGCTCCTGATTTTCCTAACCCTACAAGTCCACTCATCTGGATGGCCCCTGTCTCTCTGGGTGTAACCTCTTCCTGTCCTGGGCTTCCTGCCTCGGTGGGTCCCACTCACCACCATCACTAGTCAGTGCTACTTAGGGTGGTTCTGCCTGACAAGGCTACCTCAGTCTTCCACCCCTCACCTGACCTTCCCCATGTCCCCATTCACACGCCCACTAGGCCACAGTCCAGCTCTGCACCAGCTGTGTGCCCCTTCTGTGCTAACTGTGGGGGACAAGCCCCCACTCTTATGACCAGGGTACTCTTGAGCAGGGAGAAGTGGGGAATATTTAGATAGAAAGAGATACCTAGCCAACAAGAGGAAAGACAGGATAGCCTCGGGAGGGCCCGGGTCAAAACCCACCAGCCCAGAACTTTATTCAAAAGGCTTTTTATAACAATGCCAAGGGGTAAGGCAAAAAAAACCCTCCCCCTGCTAGATACAACCCGGTGTAGACCCTTCCAAACACCTGGTACCCAGGCCTGTGGCCCAATCATCCTCTAATGCAATCCTGCCAGTAAAGCCACTAGGAAACCTCAGTGGGCTCCAACAGCTAACAGGACCTAAATGCCCACGGAACTCCAGAGGCTGGGCACCGAACCATTGGAAAGGATCAGGTGCCCAAGCTACACCCAGCCACTGGACTGATCCCACATGTGGCTAGTCATTTGGGTCCCTGGCTGTGGCCTGAGTCCCTCCCTTGATTTGGTCATACAGACATCTGGGGCTGGTAAGAGTTAAGTTAATGGCGATTCGGCTGTCCAAACAAAGAGTGGACAGAGGTACAGAGTCCTGGCAGGGTTTACCAAAGGAAAGAGGAAAAAAAACCTCTGGCTGACCCCAGGTAAAGAAACTGGGGCTTGAAACACAGGAGCCACACGAAGCCACAGAAGCAGCACTTCCGGGCCTGGAGACCAAGCCTCGCTGGAGGACTCTCTGCTGTCTAGCAGCCTGCTAAGGGATGGCTTAGCTGAGGAGTGAGCCTCACAGATAGAAGGCAGCCGTACCTCAGGCCCTCTTCTCCTGTGTCCCATATTCCATCCATAGCAGGACCAGGAACTTTAACACTCAGATTCTGCTAGACCTCAGCCCTTTCAGGGTTTTTTTCTGTCCTGGGCCCATCCATGCCTGCTTCTTACTGCCCCGCCACAGTTCTCTCCCTCGAGGCCCCGCCTCCTCCCTGTCACTCATCTCAACCGTCTTCCATGGTGTACACCATAGCTCTTTCCTCAGCTCCTTGTCCCCTTGGAATTTGACCTGTGGCCCACCCCCAGCCTTCTGAAATAGGACCTCAGAGCCCTCTACCATTAACCCCATTGCCCATCTCTACCCCGTGATGTGCTCCGGTGGCTCCGTATAGCTATGTGCCACGAATGGTGCCAGATAAAGAGTACACCCCTCCTTCACCCCAGTCTAGTGAGCCTCAATGTAGAAACAGACAGACCCATGAGGCTCACTCCTCCCAGCCTACCTGCCTGGGAACGACATGGCCTGTTCCCCCAGCTCCAGCTGCCCTTCTGCATATCTCTAGCCAAGTCCCCCCCGGAACTGAGGGTGCAGGCCAGAGTGGGTGGACAGTCTTTAAAGTCTTTCTCCAGCAGGGTTCTGAGACTGACGTGGGCAAAGCCGCAGGGGTTGGGGTTAGGGAAGGGCTTCAGGTTGTGCCTCCAAGATGGCGCTTGCTGCGAAGGATGTGTGGCTGTTCTTACGGCATGGAACCCCATGGCTAGACAGAAGTCCAGCCACACGGCAGGGGTCCTGCTTCTAGTTCATTCTGGCCCAGTTTCTACAGTCAGATATGGCCTCCATCTTGGCTTCCCAGGCACCTCCTAGGGCCACCTCACATTCCTGAGCTCCACTTTCCCTTTTGATTGGGATGGGGTGGGGGCTGTGTTCCCAGGGGAGCTTGGAGGAGCTTCAAAGAGTCCCGTGTGCAATTTCTGGCCCTGTGTGTAGCCCAGAGCAGGTACTCAGTTACAGGCTTTTCTGTCTCCTCAGTGTTTCCCACTTGGCCAAGTCTATGGAATACCAGTGGGGAACCAAACCTGAGGCCGGTCCAGCGGTGAGGACAGAGACCCAGGGCCTTGCTTGGCCTTGGTCATCTCTTACTGCTGTGGTTGGTAGAACTAATCCGAGGAAGCATGGGATTACCAAAGATCAGTCAGGAATTCATAATCTGGACCCTTCCAGGAAGGCGATCTCCACCCCAGGGGCTCGTGGGCTGGGAGAACAAGGGTAAACTGTCTCACATAGAGGTTTGTATCAGACACCACACCCGGCCTGCTCTAGCCCAGGGGTCATTTTCCTGGGGCAGCCATTGAAATCTTAAGAGGGGCTTTCCCTCTGTTGAGCACCTCTTGGTTAACCACAGATCCCTAATGGCACACACGGTCCCTCCAGCCAGGCACTGTGACCCTGTCTGCTTGTGCATGCTCAGGCAAGGGCATGCTCAGTGGGTATTAGCTGATGTTGATGGGCACATTGCAGACCTCTGTGTCACACCTAGCCAGAGGATAGCCCCATATAGACAAAGGGCTCAGACTGAGATATTCACCAGCTGTGTGACCTGGAAAAGCAGACCCAGATGTTCATCAGCTGCATGACTGATGAACTGATGCATGGCTCAGGGTTCTTCCCTGAGCCATGCACAGAACAGACATGACATTGCCCCCTCACCTTCCCTCCTGGGGCGGGGGGACTCTAGAGAGAGGACTCTGTGAGCATCCTCTGTCTTCCCAGCACTCTGAACCTCACAGCTAGGGAAAGAGCAGGAAAGCAGGAACAGACTAGTGTCCTGAGGTCCCTGTTCCTGTCTCCTGACCTAAGAAAGAGCCTCCATTGTCCTTCAGTGTAGACAAGGAGCCTGTCTTCCTGCCGGCTGCAGTCTCTCTCCTGAGTTGTTCTGTAACACACACACATACACACACACACACACACACACACACACACACACACACACACACACCCGCTCCTTCCAGTTCTTTCTGCAGACCTGTAGGGCCCCATCCCCAAGGTGGATTCTGCTTCTCCAACAACCATGTAAACATCCTAACCCCTTTAGGTGCATGCAGCTCTTCCCTGGCATTCCCACATTCCCTAGAGTCGAGAGCCCTCAGTGCTCCAGAAGACAGTCCCTCAATTGGGAGCTTGTCTCACTAAGTTCTGAAGGGTGGGACCTGCACAGCCAGGCCACCGTCAGCAAGGGCCTCATGGGCCTCGCCACCACCAGGCTGTGTTAGGAAGAGAGTCCAAGGAGCACGAAGACTGCCTCTGAGGCCTGCTGGACCCTTTGAGCAGTATGGATACAGGGGCATGCTGGACCCTTTGAGCAGTATGGGTGCAGGGGCCTGTTGGGACCTTTGAGCAGTATGGATACAGGGGCCTGCTGGACCCTTTGAGCAGT
>CABHPP010107745.1:19226-47147 GCA_902168425.1 Peromyscus attwateri
GGATACAGGGGCCTGCTGGACCCTTTGAGCAGTATGGATACAGGGGCTTGCTGGCCTCAGGCCTGAGTAGTTCCAGCATTAAATGCGGGCAGCCTTCTCTCCTGCTTCCCCTAGCGACCTAGTTCTAGCCTTCCCAAACTCCCCATCTCCTTGCACTGAGCCTTTGCCCCTGCCCTGCCCCACGCATGCACTGTCCCACTCCCTGTTGAGTGACAGGACAGAGCACGAGACACCTTGCTCATTGTGCCCAACACAGTGACAGACACAAATCTGCCCACACGATACTGATGACAGAGCCGGACTTGAGATGTCCCCAGTGGAGACAGAAGAGAAGAGACCATGTGTAATGGCCATGCCAGCAACAGCGGCTTTTATCCCAGAGCGATGGGATCTGGGGGAAGGTCAGCAGTGAGCTGTGGGAGAAGGTCAGAGGTCAGTCAGGAGGTAGATGGAGAAGGCCAGTGGCTGGCTCCCTCACAGCTGCTTCAGCCAGTTCTAGAGGCTGAAAGGCAGATGGACCCACCCTGACTGCGGCCTATACAAATGCAATCAGGGCCTGGGGCAGTTCCCTATCAGGGTCGTCTCTTCCAGGGACAGGGCAGATGCTGGGTGCTGGGCCCACAGGAAGAACTCCCTCCCCACACCCCACCTCCATCAGAGCCTCTTGGGAGGAGAAGACCCTGAAGCCCTCAGGCCAGGCACACACAATGGGAACCAGCATTCTAGAGAGAGGAATCAGTCTGCCTAAAATCCCCCAGCTGGCAGGAGCCCAGTCTGGCGGACCAGCCAATGGGCTGTACCCAGCTCTTTTATCAAACTGTCCATGCTCTGCCCCACTGCCTCACGTGTGGGCTCGAACCCTGGGGTCACTGTCCTTACCCCAGCTTCAACCCTCTTCCTCTTTGCCAGGACTGACACGGGGTAGGATTCATTTCCCATGCCCCATGCTACTCTGGGACCTCCCAAGTCCCTGCTTGCTAATCCCATCATGAAACAGGAGCCATCCCCTACCAGGCTGGGCCTGTGCTGATCACTGGGCAAAAGGGATACCCAGGTATGGCTCTTCTTAGAGCCATACAGTGGATGAGGGGACAGCCAAACGTAATGTCATCTTGATGGCTGGCAGCTGAAAACGTGGAACTGTGGGCTTCTGAGCCCCAGTGACTTCGCGGGCTTAGCCAAAGGGACTACCCAGCAGAAGCCAGTGAGAAAAAGCAAGGTCTCTCAGCCCTGTGCCATTTCCCCTGGGAAGCAGCGGCCTCCTGGGTAGGTCAGTTCATCTCTGTGGCTCCTCCCTCGTAGCCAAAGCACCGTCTTACTGACCTCTACACTGCCCACTAGACTGGGGTGTCTGTGAGACCAGGGTTGGGTCCCAAGCTCATCTGCCCAGCTTAGAGCCACTCAGAAAAGGGTCGTTTTTATTATTATATATTTATTTTTATGTGCATTGGCGTTTCTCTTGCAAGTATGTCTGTGTGAGGGTGCTGGATCCACTGGAACTGGAGTTATAGACAGTTAGTCATGAGCTGCCATGTGGGTGCTGGGAATTGCACCTGGGTCCTCTGGAAGAGCAGCAGGTTGAGTGCTCCTAACCTCTGAGCCATCCCTCCAGCCCCTCGGGAAAGGATTGTTAAATGATTCAGCCATGGACAGCGGGTGCCAGACTCCATGTGCCGAGGGTCTGAAACTCGGCACCAAGAGTGAAGCGGTCACAATTTTGTAGACCAGCCTACAAAGCACTGGCACCTCTGCCCTGTGTCAGGGCCGGTCAGAAACCACATGGTAAACATTGTCATCTCAGTGAGCAGATAAGGACACAGTCTCCGTGTGCAAAGGGGCTTCCCGCGCTGACACGGTCCATGGGCACACGGATCCTGTCTGACTGCACTGCTCAAGCTGGCTCCTCACCTGGGCAAGACTGTCCTTCAGGGAGCTTGATGATCAGTGGTGGCACCAGCCTGCAGAGCCCACACAGGGGCTGCCCCCAGACAGCAGCTCTTCTGCTCTTGCCTCTCTCTATCAGGGCCATGCCACCATGGGTACAGACTCCCACCTGCCTCAGGCCATCACCCTGCTTCCTCACTGAGCTGCCCTGGGAACCCTACTTCTGGACTAGTCCGGTTCACTTCTTTTTTTTTTTTTTTTTTTTCATCCTTTTTTTAAGATTTGTTTTTCTTTTGTGTGTCTGGGCATCTTATCTACATGTGTGTCTGTGCACTACATGCATGCAGTACCCACAGAGTCCAAAAGAGAGTGTCGGATCCTCTGGAACTGGAGTTACAGGTGTTTGTGACCCACCATTGTGAGTGTTGGGAACCAAACTTGGTCCTCTAGAAGATGGGCAAGTACTCTTAACTACAGAGCCGTCCCCGGTTCACTTCTTAGCCTGATGTCTCATGGCCGTGCGAGCATGCCGGCTCCTTTGGTGGTCATATGACCTGAACACACAGGCTGCTTCTCTGTGGCTGTACAGTCGCGGGGCTGGCCTGAGATGGGCCCACAACCAGTTTGGTGCCCTGCAATCTCTATCTGAAAATTCCAAATCATTTTTGAACACAGGCCCCCTCATTACTTCTCACTGAACCACAAGTAAGGCAGCCATTTCCACCTGAGCAAACTCCTCCGAGTCTCAGTTCTCTCTGCAAAAGCCACAGGTTTTGTTTTGCTTTGCTTTTTTGGGGGAGGGGGTGCTGATGTGAGCTCTTTTGAGGGTAGTGGGTTCTTGGATGAATAGGGCTATGCCTTTGGAGGGTGGTTCTCTTGCAGGAGGTGTGTGGCAACCATTAGGAAGTTAGTAGTTCTCAACTGGAGCCAGGGCACAAAGAAAGATGGAACTCACAGGATCACAAATGAACTTGTCCCTGACCTTGAGAGAAGCCCTCTTTTCTTAAGCTCCAGCATCATAGTTCTGGTAGACAGACCCAGGCCTTACCGAGCTGACTTGTATACCAACCCCAGCTCAGGGACTGGGATGGGAACCAGAGAAGGCCACTGGGGTGAGAAACAGGGGGAGCCCATCCCCTGGAATAGCCTACCACAGACTCCAGACCTTATCTACCACCTATGTGAAGAGAGGAATGTTTTCCAAACTTCTCTGAGACAGTAGTGGCCAAACACCAGATCTAGGCGGCCTCTAGTCTTGGGGGACAGAGGTAAGGCTGTTTTTAAGGTCCTCGGAGATGAGAGCCGTGGAGTACTCCAGTGCCAATGATGCCTTCAGTAGTGCCCAGGAGCTTCTGATTGGAAATTTCTAGAGACAGGATGTTCAGTCTCACCCTGCCAGCCTGTGCCCCACAGGGGACCTTGGTGGGTTCTACATGTGTTACACTTGGTGGTTACCCCTCACCCAGAACAATATGGCTGAGGTGGAGGAGGGAGAGGTGATTTCTTCATGCAACAGGAGGGTAGAGGGCCCATGGAGGCCAGATGAGCCACCAAACTGCTTAGGGGATGTTCTCCCAAAAGCATTTAGCTACTCTCCTTAGAGCGAGGCAGTGGTCTAGAGGAGGGACTGTTTAGCTGTGAGGTCATAGGACAGTGCTGCCATGGCCACAGTAAAAACAGAGACTGCAGTTGGGAGCCAGGAAGAAGCAGTTGAGCAGGCCCCGAGGGAGGTGGGGGAGAGGCTCGGACTCAAGGGGATGGAGAGAAAAGCATTCCTGGAGTAAGGAGCTCCCTTGCTAGGTAAGACACTTGTCTAGTCATGTGTGTGGCTTGCACAGGCCCCTGGAGCTGGTCTGGCGGATAGGACCCTGTGCCCAGGGAGCTGTGTGTTTAGTTTAGTCCAGCCAAGCAGATCCCAGCCACCGCTGCCACTAGATCTGTGCTAGGCTCTCCATTGAGGAAGAGAGGTCCAGGAACTGGGAAGGCAGGGATGTGAGACATGGGAGGCAGAGGGAATGTCTGGTCTCTGGCGATCATTGTAATGAGGTGCTGTGGGCTACGGGGCTGGCACCTGAGAACAGACACAGAGGACTTCCGGGTCACTGGGGACTCAGAGCCTGAAGCCAGTGCATCGCCATTGGCTGGGGCAATTCCAGGAGGACTGAAAGCCTGGCATGGGAGGGAATGACTTGCAGTGGGGCCCGGAGCAAGAATGGGTGAGCACTCTGCCAGAGCCCAGCTCCCTGTCTCAGCTGCAGTCTACCCAATGAGCAGATTCCCAGCAGGTCCCCAAGGCCTCCTTAGTTAAATTCCAAGGCCCATCCAAGGGAAAGGAGGAGTCACAAACTATTAAGTTTGGTTCCCAAGGACACAGTCCCCAATGCCTGAACCCCACCTCCACCACCAGAGAGGCCCAGGGCCCACCCAGCCCTGGCACCCATCACCTGCCCCCTCCCCCACATTCCCCTGCCACTGAGCTATAATTACCCACACCTGTGAGACAGGTAGCCTTTCTGCCCCTCTCCAGAGGGCTGTCCCACATAAAAGGCTGGCAGGCTCTCTGCTGGGGTGGGCGGCAGGATTCCCCCCTCTGGTTTAACCCCAGGAAAGGAAACGTTTGGTGAGCACCCCCCAGGTCAACACCTGGGCCTTATGGCTTTTAAGTGGAAAGTGTATTTGATCTTCATCTTGGCCTTGGGGGAAGAAGCTCGTCTTCTCACTCCCCAGGTGTGGGGCTGCCTTCTACCCTACTGCCCCAGTGGATGCCTCTGTGAGGAGATGAGAGGGTACACATAGGCTACAAACCAGTTAGAACTGGCCCATCCTGGCACAGAGGCCCACCTGCCTAAGTGTGAGGAAGGTCGGCCTTCTCTGTGCCTGGACTTCAGGGGAATGCCTCGGAGAGATGGCTTGGACCATGAAGGATAAGGAAATAGGCCTTGAAGGCCACAAAGAAACCCACTCACAGAAACCTCCCATCCCTGGCTGGAGGTGCTAGCCTGAATCTCAGAGAAGTCAGCCAAGAAGTGTTAGCAGGGAGGACATCTGCTTTTAGTGGCAACCACGGCTCTTCCGGGATGGCGATGGCTAGTAGTGATGCTGGCCTTGAGAAAGAAGGGGCTGTCCTTGGGGACAGTATAGCCTCTGCAGCAGATGACAGCCACCAGTGTGACCTAGCAGACACAACCCACTTGTGCATGCATGCACACAAGAATATTAGTCTTCTGTCCCTCTCCTGGCACCCCTACCCTCTCCTGGCACCCCTACCCTCTCCTGGCACCCCTACCCTCTCTGGGGCAAAGTTCAAAGGCAAGAAATCATGAATCTGATGGAATTAGGAGCATGGACTGCTGATCCCCAAAGAGTCTTCCTTCATCCCTTCACTCGGGCATACTCCCAAACTCTTCCTTCACTCCCAAAGTCTTTGCTGAGGAGACTCATGACATTTGCAGAATTGAGGGAGAACCCTCCAGGAAAGCAGCCAGAGCCAGGCACCAGGTGACGCAAGATGGAGGCATAAGGGTAGCGCACGTTGTGGAGATGGGCACTCAGTGGTGCTCTGCTGCCCCACAGTAAGGGGTCAGAGAAGCCCACTCACACGGGCACTGTTTCATGAGAAGCCAGCCTTCCAGGTGCTCATGAGGAAAACCAGGTGGCAAATGACCAGAGAGGTCTGGGAGGGTGGTGGGCGAGCCAGCACAGCCTGGAGAGCTAGCTCTGCCAGTCTCCTGCAGGCCTGCAGAGGATCACTCTCACCCCACGGCGGCTTCGGTGACCTCTGTTATGCCCCCAGCCACTCTGGCCCCTTTGAATTTTGCAGGAGGAGGGGAAAAAGCATTAGACAGGCTTCAAGTGGACACAAACCAGACGCTTTGGCAAAAGGTTCAGCAAGAGCAGATGTGGGGCTGGGAGCACCCCTAGGCTGATGGATGATGTGCAGTCCTCTTGCCGGGCCGGAAAGCCATTTCACACCAGGCGGGGCTTAGGAGCCCCCATGCCTTCTGGCAGCCACCAACAGGATTGGGTGTCTGAACCCAAGCAGGGTCAAGATTTAGAACACTGCTAAGTAGCTGCTAGGTCGGTCTTAGCGCTGATCCTAAGAGTGACCTCTCCACAGTGAGTAACCTTTACCCCAGCACAGCCCTAAGTCATTTCCTAAGACATTTCCATGGGACCGGTACCAGCTCAGGAAGTGTCCCGACTGCCAGGGTACCACAGATAAAACATGAGCCTAGATTTCTGCTCTCACTGATGGGAAAGGATGGTAGCTGGTTCCCAGGGAAACTAAGCGTCTCTGTCTCTCCCCTCCCCTCCCCAGAGACATGTGCAGTGAACAATGGAGGCTGTGACCGGACGTGTAAGGACACCGCCACCGGCGTGCGGTGCAGCTGCCCAGTTGGATTCACGCTGCAGCCGGATGGAAAGACATGCAAAGGTCAGCACATGGGCTGCGTTGGTACCGCCCTGCCTGGCCCCGGAAGGCCCATATGGCCCTACAGCTGGGCCCTGTTAACCAGGCTGCAGGGTAGATGAAAGAAGGCAGCTGGCAACCACGGGAAGTCGCTGTCAGAGATGATAAGGAAAGGAAGAGTCCCCAGCAGGGTACTGTGGCACACCTGGAGTGTCCTGGGTCAGGAAGGTCCCGGTGCCATAGAATTTGCCTGTGGCTTAAGAACTAACAGAAACCACAACAGGACATTCTGGACCTTCAGCTCTAGGAATGGGCGTGTGGTGTGTGTGGCCCAACCCTTGGCCTTCGGTTGTATGGCCTTTAGTGTCCAGCTGGTAGGGACAGCTTGGTACAGGGCATGCATCATTGTGTGTCCCACAAATGTGTGACAGGACCTCAACCAAAGGCAAAGGGACTTGGTTTGGCATAGAAATTGAGGAGCCTGGAGGTGAGAGTGAAGATGGCTGAGGTGGAAGGCATGACTGCCCTCCAGCTGTGCAAGCGAGAAGGAGGGGTAAAGCTCCCACTGCCTTCCCCATTGATGTTACAGTAAGCCAGCCGTCATATGGTACCCCAGGATAGCAGAGTAGATCCAGGCTTTACCGTACCCTCTGAGGCATAGGCTGACCCTGGACATGAGGGTTGTGTAGAGCTTCATTCCTGTGATGAGCCCAGGGTGGTCAGGAATAGAGCAATAGAGACCTCTGAGAGCCAATTTATCTAGCCAGAAAGGGCCTGGGCCATATGTAGTCTGAGATGAGAGGGACTGCTGCCCCACCCCAGGACAGTAACCCAAACCATGTTCTGCTCTGTACTCCATTGGGGGAGAGGGGATAGGTGTAAAGGAAACATCATAGCCTTAGGCCCACTGGCCCTAGCTCCCACTGATTCTTGGTTTCCCATGGCTCCTCTTCAAATGGTTGGGCCCTTTAACCAGGCTGGTTCTTCTTTAACCCAGCCCTTGGCCAAACCTCCTCCATGAACATGAGTCACTCCTTGGGGCCCTCCCTCCCTCCTGACTTCTAGAGTGGGCCAGCACACTCAGGTAACTGAGGTGCTCTGGCTCCTGCTGGGTTCAGGTGCTGGGAGGAGGGGTGTATAGAGATGGCTTCAGTGTCTGATGTGAAGATGCACCAGCAGCTCGCCCATGCATGATGGAGTCCTTATGAGCTGCAGATGGAAGGTGGGGGACAGTGGCCTTCACCAGCATAGGGTGTTGACAGCATTTCCGGGGACTGCTGGCCAGGCCCCAGTCAAGGTTAGGGAGGGAAGGCACAGGCCTAGATTGTCATCTTGAGATGGTCCCATAGCACATGGCCTCTGGGCAGAATCTAGAGGAGCATCAAGGCTTCTGGTGACATTGCTTGGACCAGGTGACCATGGCAGGGGAGAAAGCGAAGCTGAGATTCCTCTATGGATGCTACAAGCATTGCTGGGGTGGGGACTCATGTGTAAGTGCCCAACATGGCCATCATGACATCTTCAAGTCCAAGAAGCCAGATGGCAACCACAGACCCCAGAGGTGGGGGTTGTGGAGTTCTTGACAGTGGGCTAGAGTTTCCAGCAGGGCTCAGGGCAACACAAGCCAACTGGGGATTCCTAGTGAACCTGAGGGCCTGCCCTGGGGTTCCAACTCACTAGTCAGGTGCACACTCTGATCTTGGCGAGGGTCCCAGGGACAATATCAAAGGGATGACTTCAAAGGTTCAGTGTTTTCTGAAAGCCCAGAAGTCATCAACAGGCAAGCCAGGTGGCTGCAGGGGGGTGGAGACAGCTGGGAAACCCAGAGCAGAAAGCCCTGGACCAGCTAGGAGCAGCAGAGCCGGTGGAAGCATAATGGGAAGATGTACCATTTCCCCAGGCATGGGGACCAAGGGCCTGGGGAGTTTACCCCAGACTTAGCTCTGCTCTAGGCCGCCAGCCCTAGGCACTCTGTTTAATACAGTGCTACTGGCTATCAGATGGGCATCATTGCTTCTGATACTGAAGCGCCTCCTCCCACCATCTCCCAGAACAGCCCCTGGGAGAGCCCCCACCCACTGCCTGTTCTTTCTCCTCCTCCTCCTCCCCCATGCCCTGAGCCAAGCAGGCCACCTGCCAGGACTTCCATCAAAGTGGGAAAGAAGGTGTCCTCACCTGACTTGCAGGCCAGCCCAGCCCAGCCCAGGCCTCCCTCTGCACCCACCTGAAAACCCTCACACATAGGCACCACAGGCGGCCAGGTTGTGCCCAGTGGGAGAGCAGAAGGAAGAGGGGGTTGGTTGGTGTGTGCATTCCTGTGGCACACCCCATTAGGGCACCCCTATACACATGATCCTGGGCCCCAAGCCTCTGTACCCTCAGCTCCCCCTACTGTCTGGGATCCTTGCCTTGCTCCTGATGACATCATTCGTCTCTTAACTTTGTGAACATTCTCAGGAAGTCCCTGGCTCTGAGGGCTTACCTCTGTTGTCCTCAGACTTTCCCATGTCCCCCGAGAACAGGATCCATGACAAGAAAGTGGTTGGCACAGCTTCTCTAGGAGTGTGGTGGGTAGAGCCCCACAGAGGGTCGGCAGGGGGAAGTGGACGGCTGAGGCCAGACTCAGCTGCAGAGGGAAGAGCTGTGAGAATCCAGGCCCTTTATCCTGGGAAGCCGGAGGCCTCAGCACACTCGACAGATATACCATAGAAGGTGGTCCTGGTTGCCATGGTGGTGGGGAGGGGGACCCAGGGTGAAGGGGAGAAGTGAGAGGAAAAGAAATTGCGCTCTGGGGACTCATTGGAGGTTGAGGGCCCTGTGAGGCCCGCAACCCCCTACTAGATCCTGTGCTGGAGAGGAGAGCGGCTTTCCCACTACCTCCAGGGAGCTAGCTGGCTACGCCAGCCTGAGCTCTTTCTCATTCTGACCCTGTGGCAGCCCCTTCACTGACAGGCTCAGGTGGGGAAGGAGCTCCAAAGGCCTGAGGCACTCTCTGTGGGAGGGGTCCAGAGTCCAACCGTGCAGCACCAGGGCTCCCGTGAGCAGGACATGAAGGGAGGGGCTCACAGAGGTGGACACACATCCTTGAAGTGTTAGCCAGAAGGCCCACACTCTGAGAGAGAAAGTTCCCTATCCCTGGAAAAATGTGAGCTGAGGCCAACTGGCAGCTTGCTCGTGAGGGGGGAATGGTGTGAGGGGCGTCATAAATGGCATAGGGTGGGGCCAGTGATCTGTGGAGTATGGTGACTACTCACGAACTGCTGAATTAAGAACAGGTCAAGCCAACAGATGGGGAAGTGGGCTGGGCCCAGACCTCACTCACCTGAGGAAGCCTCATCGCCCAGGTGCTCCCTCCCCCTCAGCAGGCAGCACGCTGTGACACAGGCTTCTCAAGTCTGCTGACACCCACTGAACCCCAGCATCTTGGAGATGTGATTTCCTGTCATCCTCAGGACGTCTGTCCTGGGTGGTGGGAGCCTTTTTATCCTCATCCTGGGGAGGGGGGGTGCATAGCTTGGCCCATGTCACCTGAGGCAGCATTGCTGCAGCCTCCCCAGATGTTTGGGTAAGGGACATGGGAGGCATCCCTGTTGATCCTGAAACGAGGTACCAGAGTCACCAATCACAGGGGAAGCCAGGGACCTTGGGGAACCAGGGTTTAGCTACATGCCCGGGTTCTTCACGCCTGTGCTCAACTGGGGACCAGAGGCCATCCCTAGGCAGGGAGCAGCAGGTGGGTCAAGGCCACGAAGGCAGGATGGCGCTACCCCTTGCCCAGGCCATCTCCACCATGGCACCTGAGCCTACTCCCCCCCTCCCCAACCTCTGCAGACATCAACGAGTGCTTGATGAACAATGGAGGCTGTGACCACTTCTGCCGTAACACAGTGGGCAGCTTCGAGTGCGGCTGTCAAAAGGGCCACAAGCTACTGACGGACGAGCGGACGTGCCAAGGTAAGCACCCACCAGGCCCTAGGTGCCACTCACAGTCAACCTTCATGGTCCCTGTCTTCCAGATTCTTGCAAACTCCCAGGAGAGGAAAGCACTCCCGCTGGGTAGCTCAGGATACAGAATTCTCCAGAACTTGGTGCCTGTTCTTGCCTGCCTGTCCTCTGTGACTTAGAGCCATGCAATCCAACCCTGTCTCCTGTCCCTTTTATAGATGGGAAAGAGCTGGGCATGGTGGTGCATGCTCCAGTTCCAGCTGGGACATGATTGCAACATTGAGTCTAGCCTGGGCTACACAGTGAGACCTAATCTAAAATCTGTTTATAGGAAACTAAGACCCAGAGAGGGATCCACCTCCCATCCATGCCTTCCTCCTGCAGGCAGCCCAGCTCTGAAGGCACAATACTGCCTTCTGGTGGAAGGCACCGCACATCACAGACATTTTCCCGGCAAAGGCTTGACTTCTGCTAGGACGAAGATAACTGAGGATCTGGCTGGACAGGCATCCCAGGAGGGGGATAATCAGGGAGATTCCTGGGGAAGCATGCTGGACAACCCATTTCCCAAGAGAAACAGGAAGTTGGTCCATTAGGAGAGGGAGCTTGGGGTACATGAGACCTTAGTGGGGTTGAGCAGGGCCATTGGGAATGAACAGCTGCCCTGGAGAACCCACATGGAGAGGAAACATATGAAAAGCATCAGGGCCTCAGTTCTAACAGAGACTGTCCTATCCTGGGCTACACAGCGTCTGGTTCTTTTGTTCCCGTAAGGCCCCCATAGTTACAGAGCAGGCGGCCCTTTGGTTATTAGACCGGCAGCCTCTGCCTGTGAGTACAGTTCAGTGTCTGGGCAGTGAGACCCTAAAGTCCCAGGTCCTGGTAAGAAGAGGCTGCCAAAGGGTGCCCACACCAACCTGGCCTACACGCGGGGTCAAGGCCAGTCACACCCCCCCTACAAGGCCAGGCCTCGTTCCCCTGGAGGAACATCCCGGGCCATCTATTCTAGATGCAGGCTGGTCAGGATCCCAGCAGCGGGCCAGCCCTGAGGGCTCCTCCACACTCCAGCTCTGTTTCACCATCAGTTTACCAAGCTCTGCAGAGGGCCAAAGGCAGTGGTTCTCAACATGTGGGTCACAACCCCTTTGGGGGTCAAATAACCGTGTCACAGGGGCTGCATATCAGATATTTAAATTACAATTCATAACAGTAGCAGAGTTACAGTTATGAAGTAGCAATGAAACAATGTTATGGTTGGGGGTCCCCACAACACAAGGAACTGTATTAAGGGGTCGCAGCATGAGGAAGGTTGGGAAAAAGAGCCTTTGATCTTGAATCCTCCACCAGCCCTGAGAGAACAGGTAAGTTGGTAGGTACACTCAGGCTCTGCACCAAGGCCCTTGCTGGCATCCTCCCCACCCAGCCCCATTTCTATCTCCATCCTTTTCCAGCTCATTTATCTGAAGGCTCCTTAGGGACTCTGGCACCTTCCCACTGCCCTTTGACCTTCATACAGTCCCCTGGCCTCCCTGCCTTTGTCTGGAGCATCCCTTCTCCTTTCCAAGCAGGACCCATCCACAGCCCAGGAAGTCTTCCCAGACCCCAGGGAGAGCTCACACCCTCATTTGAGAACCCACAGAACAGCATCTCCCTTGCATTAGGGACTTATAAACACATACATATTTTTGAATAAGTATGACATCACTAGAGTCAGAGCCAATGTATTCAGAGAACAAACGCTTAACTGCTGTGCCTATGGAGGGTCAGGTCAGTGTCTATTTCTCAAACTTCTCAAGGGAAATGAACCGCATGCTCACAGGAGACAGTCTGTCCTAAACATAAACCCTGTGGGAAATGGCTATTATGCGTGTATTAGTCAATATTCTATTGCTATGAAGAGACACCATGACCAAGGCAATACTTACAAGAGAAAGCATTTAATTGGGGGCTTGCTTACAGTTCCAGAGGCTTAGTCCACTATTGTCATGATGGGGGACTAACAGGTACTATGGGGGTCCCTGCCCCTGATAGTCTTCTCCCAGGGTCTGGGAAGAATCTACAACCAACTGATAACTTAATCTTTGACGATAATAAATGAATCTGTGAACAAGAAACTCTGTAGTTCATACACTTTATTCTTCTGAGTCAGTTTTCTCTCTACACAGCTTCTACTCTGCTCTCATGCCTAGCTCCTTTCTTGCCCGATTCCTCTCTACATCTTTCTGCTGTTCCCTCTAAGACTATCTTAATTCCTTCATCTTAGTTCTGCCCCATCTCAGTTCTCATCCATCTCGTTCTTTCCCATCTCAGCTCCTCACTCATCTTGTTCTTCCCCGTCTGGCTCTTCCTCATCTTCCATATCGTTCCTCTAGTCCTCTCTTCTAGTCCTTCAGTCTAGTTCTTCCCCATCTCAGCTCGTTCCTCTCCAGTTCTTACCCGTCTAGTTCTTCCATTCTCTTTTCTATTCTCCATCTCGTCCTTCTCTGAAAATAAAACTGCCTTTTTATCCCTTGAACCCTTATCTCTCCAAGCTATCTCTGCTCCCGCCATCTCTGGCAAGTGTGTTCGGTCGCTAGGCAACTTGACTAGGCAACTTCCATCACGGCTACATGTACCTGTAAGTTGGAACCCTTTAGTTCTGAGTTAATTGTTAAGCGTGGATCTAAAACTAGAGATAAGACTTTGGAAAGGAGAAGGTTAAGCTTAATTAGCACATCCGCCAGGCCTTCTCAAGCAGGTAGTCTGGATGCTTAAGTCTGTTCTTAGAGAGTGCAGAGGTATCTCTGATAAGATACTTTCGTCCCTCTGGGGATGGTCCTGTCTGGGGATGGTCCTGGCCGGATGCTGCTAATGATGATAATGACATAAAGGCCTGAAATTAGGGATCCTGGCTGCATTACTGCACAGAAGGTTATCTAAATAGTCCTTAGTAGAGGGGAAATTGTGCCCAGTGGATGATGGAAAAGCTACAATAGCACATGAGAATTCATAGTAGGAAACGGCGAATAACCAAAAGCCAATATCACCAAGACTCCTTGAGCCTCAGCTTGACCTCTGGAAGGTTTCAAAAGCCCACGCCAAGCCCAGGCTCTCATTCTGCCTGTGGACCAGGATGTAGTGCTCAGCTACTGCTCTGACACCATGTTCCCTGCTACAAGCCACAAAAATATATGAAGTAGGATTTCAGCTGATTATGACAAAGCTAATACCTGGAAGAAGCCAAGGGGCTGCTTCGGCTCACCGGGCTGGAACTTGGCCCCCTGTTCTGTAGCATTTGTATCAGTTGTGGATGGTTCCCTATCCTGCTGGTGCCTTCCTTGAATTCCTCTTCACAAGCTGGAAGCTTAGCTGGGTGGGGTCTTGCCCTGAGGTCACCGCTCCCTTTATTCCATTTCACATCAGGCTTTTCTTTAAACTCTTTGAGCTCAGGACTTGGCTTCAACCTCGCCTTTCCTGGTGCTCCTTTCTCCTCACACTTTCTGTTTCTCTTTGTCCAGCTTGTTCCTCTTCATTGTTGATCCACATAAGGGTGACCACGAATCACCACATGGCACAGTCAATACTAGGCTGTCTTGAAATCCCTTCTGCCAATGCCGTTGAGCCAAAACCCTTCAGTGTAGCCTCAGGTAGATTTCTAGGACAAGGGCAAAAAGCAGCCGCATTCTTTGCCAAAATATCACAGGAATGTCCTTTAAACCACTTATTAATATTCCTCCCTTCTGAAACTTCTTGAGCTGAGCCCCCACAGTTCAAACCGCCCTCAGCACTGTCTTCCATGCTGCTACAAGGACGGCCCATTAAGTCCCACTTAAAGCATCCAGTCCAAAGTCCCAAAGTCTTCCATAGTCCTCCAACAAACAGTATGGTCAGGCCTGTCACAGCAAATATCCCAGTCTCTGGTACCGACCTCTGTATTATGGGATGGTTGATGAGCAGGCAGCACGTGACCCTCCTTTCTCTTTTTGTCTATAAGAGGAAGTTCATAGTCGAATATCCTATGCTATCAGGACAACCTTTTAAAGCCTTATGGGTAGTGTATTCCCTGGCCCCTCTTCTACTGTGCCCCTTTACTTTACCTCTCCAGAAACATCTTGGAGTGATGAGAACACACTTTGGTCAGCATTATGAGTTTATAATCCATTCCAGCTCTTGAGAGTCCTTGGGCAAGTCCCAGTCAGGGACTGGGCAAGTCCCAGGAAGTTCCTTCCTGACATGTGTTCCCTTTCTGCCCAGGCAAGGCACCTCAGGCCTGTGATCCCCGTACCTGGGAGGCAGAGGCAGGAGAGCCAGGAATTCAGAGCCGGCTTGGGCTACATTATGAGCTCACACGCACACACCCCAGTCTCAAAAGTAAAACGAAAACAGGATGGGGAGATGGTTCGCTCGGTAGGAAGCGCTTTCTGAGCAAGCTTGAAGATTCCATATTCCCAGCAGCCATGTAAAAGCCAAGCCTGTAAATCCAGCATGGGAGCAGGGTGAGAGAGGAGGACTTGCAGGCCAGCCCCTCTAGCTGACAGTGAACTTCCCATTCAGTGAGAGACCCCATCTCGAAAACTAAATAAGTCTGGAGCAGTGGCTCAGCGATTAAGTGAATGAACTGCTCTTGCAAAGGACCTGGGTTTGATTCCCAGACCCACATCAGGAGACTTACAATGGCCTGTAACTCCAGCTCTTTAGGACTCTGATGCCCTTTTCTGTCCTCCCTGGACATTGTACTCACATAATTTAAAACATAAACGTTTTTAAATAAGTAATTAAGATGGAGAATAAGTGAGGAAGATACCCAATATTGACCCCTGGCCTGCACCTGTATGCACAGGTAAACACATGGACACACACACATGCACACATGTGCATACACCACACACACACACACACACACACACACACACACACACACACACACAAATGTAAATATCTTTCCTAACGACAGGCTAATGAGATATTACCATAACAGAGTCCCATAATAATCATCTACTCACGATATTTTGCCATACCCACTTCCAGAACAAATGTGAGGGGATTCTGCCCCAGAAACAGGGCTAGAGGCAGTGTGGGAAAGTGAGCGACAAGAACCTAATAGACTGCGGGAGGCTGTGCTGAGCCTCAGGACCCAGGGATCATCCAGATGGGACGTTCACTGGGTGGCAGACCTTCCTAGTCACCTCACACTGACGCCCACGCTGTCTCCCTGTGGCCACAGACATCGACGAGTGTTCCTTCGAGCGGACCTGCGACCACATTTGCATCAATTCCCCTGGCAGCTTCCAATGCCTGTGTCACCGCGGCTACACACTCTACGGGACAACCCACTGCGGAGGTCTGCAGCCCGCCCACCAGGGCCACCTCCCCCTCGAGGCACGCGCCTGGCCACATGGCCATCAACACTGCTCCCCACGCCCCAACCCCCACTTGGACCCTGGTGGGCCTGGGAGGGACCTTGCAAGGCTGGGAACTTTGGGGACAGAGGGATTCTGCCAAGCACAGGCACAGGGGTAAAGGACAGAAGGATGCAGGGAGACAGGGCATGCGAAGTACCACAGGGTACCTTAGCCAGCTTGGAAACATAAGACCAGAACCTCATTTCTGGGGTGCCTCAGTCCAGAAGGGGGGGAGGGTGGCCAGTGCACAGAAAATTCCAGAAAGTACATTCTAGAGAAAGGCAGGATGATGAGACAATGAGAAGCCTAAAGGAGGAATGTTTAGGTCAAGATGGGAAAGCAATCCAGAGGGAAGTGCATGTACAGAGTCACAGGCCAGGCATGTACCTGGGATGAGCCCACAAGCAGCGAGAAACAGGCTACTGTCCCCTAGGGAGATGCATGCCCAGGATATACAGGGCTGCGTGAGCCTGAAGGATGCTTAAGGGCTTCTTCACAGCAACAGAAAGGCTTGAAGCAGTGTGCAATATGGTCATATTCATGTAACAATAGACTCTGGCTGTGGAGGAAGGCAGTACAGGATCCAGGCAGCCCAGGAGGGAGATGACCCATGGCTTGAAACCTTGAGCCTCTGAGGTGGGGGTGGGGGTGGGAGCCAGGGATGGAGAGAAGATTCGGAAGCCATCAAGCCTGGGAAGGGAGTTCTTGCCTAGGGCCCTGGATTCCATGCCCAGTACCAAAGGAAACAGAAGCATAAGCTGAGCCAAGGGGCCTCTGGCCAGATGTGGCTGGTGAAGATGGGAGATGAGGAGGGGGGTCATAATCCCTCTTCTTTCTCTGTGACCTGAGGATAGTATGAAGCTTGAGGGGGCCAGGTAATACTGGAGACAGGGGCAGAGTAGCCACTAGATGCCGTTGTCAAGGGACTCTCGAACACCAAGTGCCACCTCCCTGCCTGGCAGGACACTTGTGTGCTGGCCACTGGGTGGCCTGGAGATGGAAGAGCTAGTCCTTGCCTAGAGGCGGCAAGGGGTCAGAGGAGGGGTCTCAGGTGGTTCTTTTCACCCTGGTGCAGAACGGGGAAACTAAGGCAGGGAACAAGCTGGTGCTTTCCCTGGGGAGATGAGATATTCATGATTCCTGGGACTTCTCCCAGGCTGCGCTGGGGTCAGGAGCTTCCTGGTCTCTGGTTCTGGGTGCCCCCTGCCCTCCCAGCACCATGGGTGTGGCCCCGGCTGGTGGTTCCCACCCCCTCCTGCCTCCTTCACTCTTGTGCCTGTGTTTTCCAGACATGGATGAGTGTAGTGTGAACAACGGCAGCTGTGAGCAGGGCTGTGTCAACACCAAGGGCAGCTACGAGTGTGTCTGCCCACCGGGGAGGAGGCTGCACTGGAATCGGAAGGACTGTGTGGGTGAGTAGGGAGGGGCCCCCTCTGGCCCTGCCCTCTGTATGGGGGTGGGGATGCAAGAGACAGTGACTACAGAGGTGGGGGACCCCTTGGGACCTGGGTTAGTGGGCAGGGGTCTCTTGTCACTGGGGTTGGCTAATGGGAAACAAGGCTTGTTGATGAGGGGGACACTGGAGGCCAGGCAAGCCTTGTGTCAGCCAGGGACACAGGAACAAAGGCCCTGAGGTGGGGAAATGGACCACAGAGCAGGAGATCTGGGAGTCTTTGTAGCCAATGCTTTGGGCCTGGGACCCTACTGGAAGCAGAAAGAGGTAGACCGATGGCCCCACCTCCATCGGGTCCTCTGGGCCGTCTGAAGTTCCAGGGCATAGACTGGCTAGCCCCATGTGGTTGCAGTGGCAGCGCCAGGCCTGCAAATCCCACCCCTAATCCCCACCCAGCTGCCAGCACTGCCCCTTAGACAGCCCCGCTTTCCTATGTCCTCTCTGCAAGGGCCCTGTTTCCTCTAGCTGAGTTCCGATGACTCGTGTTCATTGGTCCAATGAATAAGAGATTAGCTGAACCCCTACAGGACCAGGGAACAGTTCTGGGGGTGCCACGTGCCTGTCCTCCTGGAACTCGCTCTCCAGATGGCTGCCCTGCCACGCTCTGATGTCCTAGGCAACCAAAGCAAGCCTTATAAAGGCAGATAGATGCTAGGCATAGTGGTGTAGGCCTGCGAAATCCCAGATACTCCAGAGGCTGAGGTGGGACGATCAAAAAGTCAACACCTGCCTAGGTACAGAGTGCGTTCAAGGTCAGCTGAGTGAATTCCATGAGTTCAAACAAGTCAGCGAGACCCAGTCTCAAAACTGAAGTAAAAAGAGGCCTGGGGATAGCACACACGAGGCCCTAGGTTTGGCCCCCATTAATGAAAAAATAATGAAAGCTCACACACTCTCTCTTCTGAGAGCCCTCCAGCAAGGCTTCATGCCCTTGAGAATCAAAGCTCAGGCCCACCCTCACCCCTTTTTATTCTGTTGTTTTAACACAGGGTCTCACTATGTAGCCCTGGTTGGCCTGGAACTCACTATATAGACCAGGCTGGCTTCAAACTCATAGAATCCTCCTGCTTCTGCCTCCCAAGTGCTGGGGTTATAGGCATGCTCCAGCATGTCTAGCCAGGGTCCAGTTGTTAGAATGGCCATCAGACACCCACCCCCCCAACCCTTGCTGCATTTGCTCCATACCAACCCCCCCTGTGCCCAACCTCCCATAGCCAGTGATGCCTGAAGCATCAGCTCTTGTCTTCACTGTGGTGCTACCCCGGAATGATGTGCCATGGGTGGAAGTCTAGCTTAGTCACTGTTCATGAAGAGACACCATGACCAAGGCAATTCTTTTTTTTTTTTTTTTTTTTTTTTTTTGGTTTTTCGAGGCAGGGTTTCTCTGTGTAGCTTTGCGCCTTTCCTGGATCTCGCTCTATAGACCAGGCTGGCCTCGAACTCACAGAGATCCGCCTGCCTCTGCCTCCCAAGTGCTGGGATTAAAGGTGTGCGCCACCACCGCCAGGCCGGCAATTCTTAAAGGAGAAATCATTTCATTGGGGGCTTGCTCACAGCTTAGGTGGTTTAGTCCATTATCATCACGGTGGGGGGCATGGCGGCATGCAGGCAGGTGCTGCAGCAGTAGCTGGTCACTAGATCCTGATGCACAGGCTGCCAGTTTAGGCCTGGCATGCGCTTTTGAAACCTCAAAGCCCACCCCCAGAGAAACACTTCCTCCAAAAAGGCCACACCTACTCCAACAAGGCCACACTTCCTAATCCTTATAATCCTTTCAAATAGTACCACTCCCTGGTCACTAAGCATTCAAATACGTGAGCCTATGGGGGCCATTCATATCCAAACCATTCAAACCACCAGAAGGTCTGACTGCCATTGGTGGGCTGCCTGTCACTGGTGGAGGGCTAACTGCCATTGGTCTGACTGCTGTGAAGCTGTGCTGGTGAGTGACATGTTATACCACTTTCTCCTTTAAATCACCTGAGGCACCGAATGTTCCAGACTCTGGGCATGGGCTGACTGAGGCACACAAGTATAATTGAGGACATGAGTAGAAGGTGCTGGAAGGCTTTTTGCGTCCATGAGCTAACAGGTCCAAATGCTGGACTCACAGATGGCCAAGGAAAGTTCCAGGTTATTCTGCAGTTGAGGACTGTGATGGCAGGGAGTCAGCCTGCCGAGCTTATCCCTGTTGCCCCATACCATGTTTGCACAGGCTGCAGTTTTCTGTCACCCAGAAAGAGGGGCTCTTCCTGTCCATTTGTTTTTGCAGTGCTGAGAATGAAACCCAGGGTCTCCTGCATGCTAGCACTACCGCTGAGCTATACCCCAGTTGCTGAAGCTGGCTTTGAACTCCTCATCCCCCTGTTTCCACTTCCCAAATGCTAGGATTACTCACCCTACCCCAGGGCAAACTTTTGGTGAGCACTCTTGGGTGCCTGGCCCCCATGAATGGCCCGTCTAATCCCCTGATCTGTTTCACCCCTTATTATTACACCCCTCCAAAGGACGCTGTCCCTCCAGTTCCTGGAAGGACAGCACAGGTCACTGAGTATTGGATTGGAATGTCCTGAAGGTGGAAAGATCTCACAGCCCTCACTCAGCGGTCAGCCTGGTCCTAGTGCTGTCAACTAAACTAGCCAACTTTTCCTGAGAGCTATGACTCTTCTCAGTGGTGCCAGGCTGGAGAAGAGGGGATGACAAGACAGCTACCAGTGCCCGGCAGGGGTCCCCAGGGCTGCCTCTCCCAGTGCTAGGGCCCTTCCCTCTCTTTGATCACAAAGAGCATGGCTTGTGGTTTTCAAACTGGCAGATCTGGTTATAGAATTCAGATAGCAGCTATCCCAGAAAAGGTGAAACGTGGGTAGGTTGTCATGCAAAATAGGTTAAGTCAGAAGGGTGGAACCTTAAATCCAAATGGTGAGAACCGCCATGAGAAGACAGAAGGACAGCTGGGTCTGGGGATGCACGCTTGCCGTCTCAGAGCTTGGGAGGTGGAGGCAGGAGGATCAGAAGTTTGAGATCGGAAGTTCTCCTTGGCTACATGGCAAGTTTGAGGCCAGACCGGGCTACACGAGCCCCTGTTGTTTAAAAAAGACTGAAATGGGGCTGGAGAGATGGCTCAGCGGTTAAAAGCATTGACTGTTCTTCCCGAGGTCCCGAGTTCAATTCTTAGCAACCACATGATGGCTCACAACCATCTGTCATGAGATCTGATGCCCTCTTCTGGAGTGCAGGCAAACATGCAGACAGAACACTGTATATATAATAAAATAAATCTTAAAAAAAGAGACTGAAGTGTGAACACACTCCAAGGAGCACATGGGGCTCAGCCATAGCTGGCATCTAGGTGGGTTTCTTCCCATGGCCTTTGCTGTCTGCTCTGAATCCTGGGTTAAGTCCCATTTCTGTGTGCTGGGACAGTCTCTCCATGGTGACCTTACATCCTGGAGAATTCATTTCTAGTCTTCCAGGGCAGCAGGGCCAATGAAGACAGTGGCATTTCTAAGCACTTCGTGACCAATTCCTCCAATAAAATGACTCTTCAGCCGGGCGTTGGTGGCGCACACCTTTAATCCCAGCACTCAGGAGGCAGAGGCAGGCGGATCTCTGTGAGTTCGAGGCCAGCCTGGGCTACCAAGTGAGCTCCAGGAAAGGCGCAAAGCTACACAGAGAAACCCTGTCTCGAAAAACAAAAAAAAAAAAATAAAAAAAAATTACTCTTCATTACTTGAGGAGTGCTTCAGAGTGCCACAAGGGTGAAGGCAGAAGGTCCTATTTCGGCTCCTGTGAGGGCAAAGATCTTTTTCAGCAGGACTGTTTCAGCTCTTCTAGAAAACAGCTCTTACTGTATGTGTTTCTACCCACCAAGGGCCCCAGGGGTAGCCTAAAGCTCACTTCCAATCTGTCTTTATATCTGCTTGGGGCTCTTGGTTCCAGCACAGTGATGATTGCTGGGACACAGGAAAACCTTCCTGGCTTTGAGAAGGTCCCATAAGGTGGGCTCTCAAGAAGGTATTAGCAAACATCTATGTAGGGGAGGGTTGCCTGGGGGACAGCCTGGTCTTACCAGATAGCATCCTCCTGGCTATCAGGATCAGACTGCTACCAAGCACCTTGTCTGAGGTAGTGCATGGGATTCGGGTGTCTGTGCTAGCGGAGGCCCTAACCCTAAGTGCTCAGGTCAGAGCAGCCTGCTTGCTCAGAGTGGGGAGCTGGGAAACCGCTTCCTGAGACTTCTGGCTCCTACATCGAGGACCTCACGGTTCCGCTGTGACCATAAAGTGCTCTGTTTTCTTAGCACTCCAGAGTTGCTCCTGACTCCAAAAGCTCTGCCATGGCTCTCTGCAAACATTTACCCGGTTGTCTTTAGCGACAGTACATGTCTGAGACAGGCTCAACCCAACTGGGTAATTCCTGCGTGTTCAGGCTAATGGCATCTCTCTTGGGTTTGTTTTTTTTCTGTCAACAGCTGTATAGGGATGTAGCTCACATGCCATGCGCAGAATTCACCCATGCAATTCAGCATACTGTACAGCGGGGCTTTAGTACATTCAATGAGTTACGTGAAACGCCACATGACTGTGTAGATACTCACCCATGTCGAAGCCCAAGCAGGGCACGATGTCTGCCTCTGGCACTCACCAAGTAAGCTTGCCCGTTAGCCTGTCTCTGCCTCCCCAGCACGGGGATTACAAGCCTGTGATGTCACATCCAACTTCTTTTATGTGCGTTCGAGGAATCAAACTCAGATCCTCATGCTTATGGGGCAAGGAACTTACCAGCTGAGCTCTCCCCTAGCCCTGGACAAATTATCATTTTTATAATCTATTTATGTGCATTGGTGTTTTGCCTGCATGTATATCTGTGTGAGGGTGTCGGATCCCCTGGAACTGGAGTTACAGACAGTTGTGAGCTGCCATGTGGGTGCTGGGAATTGAACCTGGGTCCTCTGGAAGAGCAGTCAGTGCTCTTAACCGCTGAGCCATCTCTCCAGCTCCATGAACAAATGATTTTAATGGAATTCTGTATAATGAAGTACAGAGCTCAGCACCAAGGAAACAAGGGATTATTAAGAAAGAAGTCAGAAGGGGCTGGAGACCTAGCTCAGCAGTTAAGGGCATTGATTGCTCTTCCAGAGGACCTAAGATCGATTCCCAACACCTACATGGTAGCTCACAACCATCTGGAACTCCAGTTCGAGGGGATTCAACACCCTCTTTTCATCTTTATGGGCACCAGGTACACAGACATGCATACAGCTAAAACCCCCCATACACATAAAACTTTTAAACAGAAAGAAAGAAGCATGGTGGCTGGGCCGGTAGCTCAGCTCAGTGGCAGAGACTTCACTCGCGTGTGTGAGGTCCTGGTTTAATTCTGGATCAGGAGGAACAGGGTGACTACAGGTGCCGGTAGATGCTTTGGGGAGAGGAAGCTGCAAGAAGGTAGGCTCAGCATTGCCCAAGGAAGCACCGGCCACTCAGCGTCTCGCACAGGAAGTTTGAGCATTGGCCTCTGCAAGGGAGAGCTGTGTTTCAGGCTTGCTCTCTGAGCAAAGCCGTGCGCTCATCTTCAGAGGAAGTGTGAGATGGATTTGTTTCAGGTGGTATTAGGCTTGGACTGGAGAGAGTCTAAGTGTGGCCTGTGCCGGCTGTGAGGGGTTGTGGCCTGATGGAGCCTTGTGATCTGGTCACTGGAGTGGCTTCCCTGAAACTGGCTCAGAGTGTATGGCATTCTGCTGCTCTGGCTTAGAGCTATCATTACCCGCCAATCAGATATTCTCATTCTCATTCTCTCTCCCTCTCTCTCTCTCTCTCTCTCTCTCTCTCTCTCTCTCTCTCTCTCTCTCTGTGTGTGTGTGTGTGTGTGTGTGTGTGTGTGTGTCTATGTACACATCTGCATAGGTGTGTGTGTGTGCACACACACACACATGCACCCAGATGCAGATGTATCCATGTGGGTATGGCAGCCAGAAGTCTACATAAGGTTCTACACCATGTGTCTCTCTTGCCCTCCACCATATTCTTTTAAGGCAGATTCTCTCACTGAACCTCTAACTCAGCTAGGCTGGCTGACCAAAGAGCTCCAGGGATCCACCTGTCTTTGACATCACCCCCACCACCCCCACTCACCCCCATGCTGGGGTTGCAGACAGGTGCTACCACACCTGGCTTTTATGTGCTGGGGAATCCGAACTCAGGGCCTCAGTCTTGCAGAACAAAGCACTTTACGGCCCGAGTCATCTCTCTAGCCCCTTTCCCTCTGATGTTTTCCGTCTTCATTTATTTATGTTTATGTGCATTGGTATTTGGTCTACATGTATGTCTGTGTGAGGGTGTCAGATCTGCTGGAACTTTAGTTACAGATAGTTGTGAGCTGCCATGTGGATGCTGGGAATTGAACCCGGGTCCTCTGGAAGAGGAGCCAATGCTCTTAAATGCTGAACCATCTCTCCAGCCTGATGTTGGCAATCTTCTAACAATAACCACAGGAGATGTCCTAAAGAGCTGCTTTGGACATCTTCAAGTGCCTCCTGGAGGGGGGTGTTGCCCCTCCCTGTACCCTGAAGTTGCTCCCTGCCCAGATGCCCATGTTCTTATGGATCTGTCTCTGACCCATGCTGGGCCCCAGGCACCTGCTCTGAGGACACAACTGCCTTCCAGAGCTCCTGTCTGGGGATGCAAATGACTTTTCCTCAAACAGTCAAGACCAGGATTGTAGGGGTACAGAATAAAGGGGCTGTCAGTGGCCAGCACCCCACATTACCAAATAGGCCTGCATCTTCCTGCCCCCAAGTGCCTTCCTGCTACAGTCTGGCCCTGTGAGGGGGTTGGGAGACTGAACTGTCCCACATTCAAGGCCCCTGCTAGCACCCAGAGGTCCTCTGGTCTCACTCAAGGCCTCTCTGTCTCTCTCTTCTCCTCAGAGATGAGCGGGTGCCTGTCTCGGTCCAAGGCCTCTGCCCAGGCCCAGCTGTCCTGCGGCAAGGTGGGTGGAGTGGAGAACTGCTTCCTGTCCTGCCTGGGCCACAGTCTCTTCATGCCAGGTAACCCCTGGCCCTCTGGGTTGGGATGGGTCAGTGTGTTGCTTCCTGAGGTACACACCTGCTTCCTACTGCTCAGCGGGACAGAACCCAGGGCTCCCAGTCACGGAGCACTCCCAGACAGCTCACTGTCTGGCTCTCTGTGGACCTGGGTAGCTTCCACAGTCCTGATCTTCAATTCATCCAGCAACCCCTTGGAGGCCTCAGAAATCTGGGACCCGAGGAGGGAGGTACACCCTAGCCAACCTTACCCACTGGCCTCTCCACAGACTCAGAAAACAGCTACATCCTGAGCTGCGGTGTTCCAGGTCTCCAGGGCAAGACACTACCAAAACGCAATGGCACCAGCTCTGGTGCAGGATCCAGCTGCTCAGGTAACCTTGGGCCTGTCCACACCACACATGCCTAGATGACCCTTTCCTTTTTCATCCAGTGCATGATTTAGGAAAGGGAGGGGGACCGCCCAGGGAAGCATTTTCCATTCTGGGCCCTGCCCGTCATGGCTTGGGATTCTGGAGACAGGACCAGGACCTAAAAGCCTGGAGGCTGGAAACTGAGGCCCAGCCCATAGTCAGGGAGCTACAAGAGGCCTTTCTGACTGAGGTCACAGTAGTAGAGTGATTCGGTAACTGCAAATGTTGTGATCCCACAGACCTCTGTTACTGCCATTGTTTGAGACAGGGTCTCTCTCATATAGAGCCCAGGCTGGCCTTGAACAAGCTATGTAGCAAAGGATAGCCATGAACTTAGCCCACAGAGCTGCCCTTGAACACTATGCTCAAGAGGTTGCTCAGAGTCCCTGCCTCTCAGAACCAAGCCTGCTCCCAGTACAGCACAGAATGCTGGGATGTTGTGCCTAAAACAACTAGGGATGGGTTCATGAGCATCCAGGGTCATAGGACTCTAGTTCATGAAGCTGGGGGTGTGCTCTGGAGAGGCCTACAATCTAGGTGTCCTAAGGTTTAAAGCCCTTCCCTTCCTTACCCTTCTCTGTCCCCTCTTCTAAAAGCACAGCCATGTCTATGACTTTGGCCATGAAAGAGGAGGTGAGCAGTGTTCTTTCCTCCCGATAGAAGACCTCTACCTGGTCCCTGGCCTTGAGTTTGACCCCACCAGCCATGGGTGCACTTGTTTTGGGCCTTACAGGGAGAAAAATAAGTGGGGCAGGGAAGGTCCCTCCACCCAGGAGGACTGCCAGGGCGGAATGGCCCACATCAAGTCCCACCCAGCTCCAGAAGGACCTGTCCTCTGGCAGCCCCCGTCCCCCACTACCTCCTTGCCCACAGGAGAGGCCGCCACCTGGGGGAATTTTGGCTTTCCCCAGATGCCCCCACCACCCCCATCAGGCAGAAGGCCCGCTTCAAGATCAGAGATGCCAAGTGCCATCTCCGGCCCCGCAGCCAGGAGCGAGCAAAGGACACCCTGAGGCACCCCCTTCTGGGTAAGTGGACCACCCTCCTCTGCTTACCCAGGGAGCCGAGGAGAAGTCCTCTGTCTTGCCAGGTTGGGTTGCCAAGCATAAGCTCCTGTCTGTCCTCCACCAGGGTCCCTAAGTCCTCTGAGCCATGTCTGGCCTGCACTATAAGCAATGGTCATGAGTGGGAAACATAGGAACATGGGTACTACAGCACCTTACACAGGATTAAATCACACACACACACACACACACACACACACACACACACACACACACACGTACACACACGTACACATTCTCTATGGCCTGGTGAAGCTCTAATGGAAGAGATTTCAGATCTTGGGTGTAGGGTCTCCTGGCCAAACCTTCAGTAGGTATGAGTGGACACATGGCCTCCTCAGTCAGTATTGAGGTACCTCCATATGTGGTGGTATGTCACCCAAGGCTGGGCCTGAGACTCACTTCAGCCCCCAGTCCCTGTGGGACCCTGAGCAGCTCTTCTGCAGCCTCAGTATCCCCATATGTTCCATGGTCTCCTGGGCATGGAGGGACCTTGCCCGGGGGAGTTTGCATGTGGGGCTAGGAAGGACTCTCCTTCCAACACAGATCACCTTTGCCACAGTGTACCAGGCTTTTTCTCTTGGGGCTCCAACTAGCTCCCAAATCATGACACAGAGACTTTTTAGTTATGAATGCTTGGCCTAGCTTAGGCTCATTTTTGGCTAGCCTTTTTTTTTTTTTCTTTAACTTAAATTAACCTATTTCTCTTCATCTACATTTTGCCTTGGGCCTTTTTACCTTTTCTTTCTGTATGTCCTACTTTTCCTGCTTCTTCTGTGTCTGTGTGGCAGCTGCCAGGCTGGCTGACTCCAGGTGTGTCCCTCTCTTTCTCCCTCCTTCTCTTCTTCTTCTCTTCTTTTGCCTAGATTTCTCCTACTACTTATTCTCTCTGCCCACCAGCCCTGCCTATCCCTTTCCTGCCTACCTATTGGCTGTTCAGCTTTTTATTAGACCAATCAGCTGCCTTAGGCAGGCAAGGTGAAACAAATGTAACACATCTTTACATAATTAGACAAATGCAGCATAAACAAATGTAACACATCTTTATATCATTGATAAAGGCAGCAGAAAGAAATGTAACACACCTTCACATAGTTAAAGAAACATTATGGCTGGAAAGATGGCTCAGAGGTTAAGAGCACTGGCTGCTCTTGCAGAGGTCCTGAGTTCGATTACCAGCAACCATATGATGGCTCACAACCATCCGTAATGAGATCTGGCGCCCTCTTCTGGCATGCAGGCATACATGCAGGCAGAATACTGTATACATAATAAATTAAAAAAATCTTTGAAAAAAAATATTCTGAAGCATAAACAAATGTGTCACATCTTTGCCTAGTTAAAGTAATATTCCACAACACCACAGTGTACTCTTCTCTGTTCAGATAACTGCCACGTGACTTTTGTGACCCTCAAGTGTGACTCCTCCAAGAAGAGGCGCCGAGGCCGCAAGTCCCCATCCAAGGAGGTGTCCCATATCACGGCAGAGTTTGAAGTGGAGCTGAAGATGGATGAGGCCTCAGGTGGGTGAAGTGTTCTTGAGGGCTGGGAGTCTGGTAGCCATGAGGTTAAGTGAGCCCATGGGGAAGTGGGGGCTTGCTGGGAGTGCTGCACACTGCCGGCCAAGCCCCGTAGCCCCAAGTGCAGGAGGCAACTCAGGGGAACACTTGGAGCACAGCGAAGGAGCAGAGACATTACAAGAACCCCTACTCTATGTCCCCACTGGGGCAGGAAGGACAGGGACAGAGCCTCCCATAGTGACTGAACCAGGCCCTCTTCCCAGCCAGCAGGGGAGGGGGGCTTGTAATCCAGGATTGTACTTCATGTAAGCAATCCTTCTTAGCTATAGGTGAGTGGCGGGTGACAAGTGAGTCATTTGCTTTATTATTATTATTATTATTATTATTATTATTATTATTATATTTTTATTTTATTTTAGTCCTTTTGAGATAGGCTCTCTCTATTTTGCAGTCTTGGCTGTTCTGGAATCCTCTATGTAGACCAGGCTAGACTCAAACTCACAGAGATCCTCCTGCCTCGGCCTCCCGAGTGCTGGGATTAAAAGTATGCGCCACCACACTAGGCTTGGGTTGTTTGCTCTTAAGACAGGGTCTTGGCCGGGTGGTAGTGGTGCATGCCTTTAATCCCAGCACTCAGGAGGCAGAGGCAGGTGGATCTCTGTGAGTTCGAGGCCAGCCTGGGCTACCGAGTGAGTTCCAGGAAAGGCACAAAGCTACACAGAGAAACCCTGTGTCGAAAAATCAAAAAAGAAAGAAAGAAAGAAAGGAAGGAAGGAAGGAAGGAAGGAAGGAAGGAAGGAAGGCA
>CABHPP010107745.1:50741-64779 GCA_902168425.1 Peromyscus attwateri
TCTCTCTCTCTCTCTCTCTCTCTCTCTCTCTCTCTCTCTCTCTCTCTGCAGTATCCTGTGAACCTGGCACTTACTTCAGCAGTCAGCCAGGCCAGTGTGTGCCGTGTGTGTCGGGCACCTACCAGGACATGGAAGGCCAGCTCAGCTGCACGCCGTGCCCCAGCAGTGAAGGGCTGGGTCTGGCTGGTGCCCGCAATGTATCCGAATGTGGAGGCGAGTGTGGCCCACCTGGAGGGGGAGGGCTGGGTGGAGACAGGTTCTGGGCAGGACCCGCCATCCCCTCATGAGGCTCCCAGAGAGAAAGCAAATGCCATGTACAGTTGTTATAAACTGTGACTTTGTCCGAAGCTCTTCCCTTTTCAAAGCCACATGGTTTCCACATAGTCTCCACTCACAAGAAAGGCCTTATAGTGTGCACATACAGTCATGGACAGACCAAGGTGTGGCTCGTAACAGAACACACGAATGCTTAAGTGACGCTCCAAGGTCTACTAGATGCTCACTCAAGCCAGGAGATCAACTTTAGCCAAGAACTTCCTCTACAGAAAGAACTCAACGTGTTGTTTGCCCTGTTGGTGTCTGAGAAGCCAGTTTTCAGTTTTCCAGAGGCAGTTGTATTAGCATTTACTGCCCACCCAGCCCCCTCTGCACGTGGATCAGAGTTCCCATAGGCCTCTCCTGCTGAGCCACGCTGGGCTCACTCTAGAGAACACGCACCAAGGGCTCAGCCCTGGAAAGGCACATGGTCCGGGAGGGTGCGTGAGTAGAGCCCTGGAGGAGTGCAGACCTCCAAGCCTTCTCCAGGACGAGAGCCCAGACCCCAACAGAGCCCCTGTGGCTGCCGGCTATTCCCTGATCCTCTGCCCGCACCCAGGAATGTGATCCCCAGGAAATGGTAGCTACTAAAGCAGAGGGTAGCCATGGGAGGGGACAGTCTCTCTGTCAATAGACACTGAGAACATTAAACCCACTCCACATTAGAACACCTGGGCCCACGTTTCTGAGGGACTACTGAGCTCAGGATGGCTTTCCTGTGGTCCTTCTTTGTCCCAGTTAGGCCCTTGGTTCTCAGAGACCCTCCTTACCCTCCTCACCCTCCTCACCCTCCTCACCCTCCTTACCCTGTTATGGCCTGTCCTGCTGAGAGATCAGACAGCATCGGCCTAGAGCCCTGGGCTATTCTTTCTATGAGCACCTGAGACCTGCCCCTGGGAAGCTGGGGCATGAAGCCCCAAACACACCTCCTCCTCTGTACCCCAGCTTGACAGTGAGGCCCTGAGCTCCTTACTTAGCCCCACCCAACGCTGCCGGTGAGAGATGGGAAAACAGGCTGGCAAGGCCACACAGTGAACTGTTAGCCTCAGGCCCCAGAGCCTGGTGTCCCCAACCCAAGTTGCCCATTCTTTGTTCCCACCCACCCTGGGGTACCTTTTCCAGGGAGGGCAGGGCCACCCTCTCATAGCCGCAGCACCCCTCCCCTACCTGAGCCGTGACTTCTGACTTCCAGGCCAGTGCTCTCCAGGCTACTACTCGGTGGATGGTTTCAAGCCTTGCCAGGCCTGCCCCGTGGGCACATACCAGCCCGAGCCTGGGCGTACCGGCTGCTTCCCCTGTGGAGGCGGGCTGCTCACCAAGCACACGGGGACTGCCTCTTTCCAGGACTGTGAGGCCAAAGGTAAGGGACCAGCTGCTCAGAGACACACTCCCTGACACCGCGTTCTCCTTCACAAGGCTAACCCCAAAGTCAGAGGAGGGAGTCTAGAGACTCCAGCGGTGGACAAGGGTGACCAGAACCATGTCACACACCAGAGAGACGGCAGCTAGACTCAAGCACCGGAAGTGTCAAAAGGGGGGGATACCAGCACCTCAAGGGAGTAGGTGGGCTAAAGGGGAGGGAGAGGAAGATGACGGAAAAGAGGATGATGGGAGAAAAGGAGAGGAGATATAGGCAAGGCAGCAGTAGCAGAGGGGCCTCACAAGAGCAGAAATAGCAGCCTCAGCCACCACCCTCCAGGCTTCCCCTCTCCTCTGCACCCGGACCATCCCCTCCTCACTCACTGACCCTCCCCTCCAGCTCCCCTGCCCTGCTGGCCCTCTGTGACCCTGTGCCTCCAGCCAAGGCACCTCCAGGTGGCTGGACCCTCAATGCCACAGAGCCTGCCATGGGCAGAGGGTCTCCTGGGTCCTCTCTCACTCCGTTCCAGGCAGAGCTCTGCAGCCCCACCCTTAGCTCCACTGCCCATTCGCTTTGTAGAAGTGTCTGGTGCAGCTCTCCACTCCCCCTCCCTTCCTGCCCTGACCCTCTCCAGTCATACTGTCTCCCCCACTGCACCCTTCAAAGTAGGTTTGGTCCTTACATCATTGCTGATTGACTGGAGCCCCACACCTCCTCGGTGTGGACAGCACACCCCCTGAGCTCTTCCTCTCTCTCACCTTTGGGCTCACTTACCCCATAATGGTGAGAAAAATCGAAGAGGCCCTTTGGTGAGGAGGATCTTAGGAGCACAGGGGTTCCACTACCCTTGCCTGTCAGTACCCCACCCACATGTCCCCTGCAGTGCACTGCTCCCCCGGCCACCACTACAACACCACCACCCACCGGTGCATCCGCTGTCCTGTGGGCACCTATCAACCCGAGTTTGGCCAGAACCATTGTATCACCTGTCCGGGCAACACCAGCACCGATTTTGATGGGTCCACCAACGTCACACACTGCAAAAGTAAGTGTCACTCTTAGCAGGAGGGAAGCTGGGAATGCTGGGTAATGAATGGGGAGGGGGCAAGTGAGATCTGACCTCCCTTTCTGAGAGGAGACCGCTGGCCCCAGGCAAAGCAGGGGAGCGGGGGGGGGGGGGGGGGGGGGGGGGGGGGGGGCAGCCCATGCTCTGCCCACTCTACAGTAAACATGATTGTGCCACAGTTCATAATTCCGATGCATGCTTGACACTAGCTGAGCCTTAACCCAGGCCGGACCCTGCTCTAGTTTCTGGGTACCCAGGGAAAGAAAGCAACCTCCGCCTGCACATGGCAGGCTGTGAGGCAGCTACCGAAGAAGCCTTCAGCTGTACAAGGCACACTCCACCTAAGCCACCACCTGCCACCATACAAAATCCAAAGGCAACAGAAAACAGGGAACTGAGCATGGACCAGTGTGGAAGGGCCGGAGGAGGACCTGATAGGCCTTATGGGCATCTGAGGGACTTGGGCTCCAAAGGAAAACATGGTACAGACAGCTTGGCCTTTACCTAGCAGCCCCCAGCTCTTAGCATAGCGGTCTTTGGGTATAACAGGATGCTAAATTAGGGTTTTTACTCCATTTCTGAGAGTTTTTGTTGTTGCTGCTGCTGCTGCTGCTGCTGCTGTTGTTGTTGTTGGAGGGTCTCTCTATATAATTCTGGCTAGCCTAAAATTAGCTACGTAGACCAGGCTGGCCTCAAACTCACAGAGATCCACCTGCCTCTGCTTCCTGAGTGCTGAGATTAAAAGTGTGTGCCATCATGCCTGGATATTTCTCAGAGTTTCTAGTTTTCACACTTCCCCCAATAAGTTCTTAGTTCCTCCCCTGGCTGCTGGCCACATCTGGAACCACCCAGAAGCCTGAACAGGTTGATGGTTTGGTCACTCCTTTGTCTAGGACTGTCCCCAACCTTGCCATGTCACCCCCTCCCTGCAGCATCTGTCAAACACAGAAGAGGCGCCCTCGGACACATTGTTTTAAAGATTAATTAAGTATTACATTTAACTGAAAAAAATAACTTAAAAAATATGTTTTAAGGAAGGTGGGGAAGCCAGATGTGAGAGAAGATTCTAGAATACTGGAGGCAGAACTGCTTCTCAGAAACTTATTTTAGATTAGGTCTTCCTGTGTAGACCAGGCTGACCTAGAATTCATAGAGATCTACCTGCCTCCACTTCCCAGGTGCTGAGTTTAAAGGCGTGCGCCACCATGCCCAGCTCTCAGAACCTTGGGAGTGACTATTTATTTATATTTATTATATTTATATTATATTTACTATTTATATTCAACTTCCTTTGAAGAGCTAAAGTGGTAAGTTCAAAACTAGGAACCATCTGGCTCATAAAATGTTACATCACAGCCAGGCATGATGGCACACGCCTTTAATCCCAGTACTGGGTAGACAGAGGCAGGCAGATCTTTGTGAGTTTGAGGCCAGCCTGGTCTACGGAGCGAGTTCCAGGACAGCAATGACTGTTACACAGAGAAACCCTGTCTTGAAAAAAAAAAGTTACACCTGGCCTCTTTAGATGAACAGCTTAGTTGGAAAGAAAATAAAGAAGCAGGGCAGGCAGCACACACCTGTAACCCGAGCACTCAGAAGACTGGGGCAGGAGGATCTCAAGTTCAAAGCCAGCCTGGATTACATAGTGAGAATCCTGTCTCAAAAGGTTGGGAAGGAGGATGGCTCAACAGGTAAAGGCACCTGCTGCCAAGTCTAAGGACCCGAGTTCAATCCCTGGGAGCCACACAGTGGAAGTTGTCCTCTGATTCAATATGCAAACACACACACACACACACACACACACACACACACAGACACACACACACACACACACACACACACACACACACACACACACGAGGAGCAAACAAATGTACTCATTTAAAACGAAGAGGCTAGGGATGTAGCTCAGTTGGTACAAGCCCTAGGTTCCATCCCCAGCACCACATAGACCTGGCTTGGTGGCACACACCTGTCGTCCCAGCACTTGGGAGGTGGAGGCAGGAGGATAGGAAGTTCAGGGCCAGCCTTAGCTACATATCAAGTTTGAAGCCAATCTGTACTCCATAGGACCCTGTCTTTAAAAAAAGAAAAAAGTGGAGGGAGAGCAATGGGAAGGTTGGGTCTACTGCTGCCCTCTGTGTGGCCCGCCTGCCTCCTTCTGCACCTTCACCCCTGCACTGCCCTGCCTCTGGTGGGCCAGGCGACTGTGCCCAGTGTCTGGAGGGATTCAGTGGGGCTGAGGAGTAAGTGTCAGGAAATGCAAAGGGAGGCTTCATTTGACCTTTCACACCTGAGACACAGCTGGGAATGAGGCTAGCTGGGAGCAGACAGCCTACAGAACTCCTAGGGTGATAAAAGCCAGACACAGAGACACAGAGTGGCCTGTGCTGGGTGAGGGAGGCCCATGAGAAAGAAAAGCCTGGGCCGGGTGTCAGGGAACTCAATGGCCAGGATCCCCCTCCCCAAGCCCCGTGGGTCAGCACAAGGCCTAACTAGCTGGCACAGGAGCACCTGCTGGGCCTGCCCTGCACCTCTACTGCCTGTGAGGCTAGAACATCCATGCAGCCAGCCTGACAAGTCCTTTGACCGTGGTACCCACAGACCAGCACTGTGGTGGCGAGCTTGGTGACTACACAGGCTATATCGAGTCCCCCAACTACCCTGGAGACTACCCAGCCAATGCCGAGTGTGTGTGGTACATCACGCCACCCCCCAAGCGCAGGATCCTCATCGTGGTCCCCGAGATCTTCCTACCCATCGAGGACGAATGTGGCGATGTCCTGGTCATGAGGAAGAGCGGTATGTTCTGGGTTTGGGGCTGGGGCGATAAGAGCAGACAGCCCATGTGCCCATGCCCTTCTCCAGATTGGCAGAAGGGAGGACTCTGAAAGCAAGTAGCTCCAAGGTCCCCATGAGGTAGGATAGAAGCCCACTTGAGCCAGGCCTAAGAACTGGGCCATGCAGAACTCTAGGGAAAGGTCATGAAGGCTTAGGGCTACCCTGAGATGGGCATCGGGACCTAGTCAATTCTGGTCTCAACCTTGCTATTAGCCGGTCCCTTCCAGTTGTCCAGCCAGCTGCAGTACCCAATCCCCACTTCATATCGCCATACCTCCAATGAGACCAGGAGCTTCCTCCTATTCCATAGGCTTCCGACCTCCCTCAGGGGCTTAGAGGAGCCAAGGGCCATCCAGACACACATAGAGATGCCTGGGCTAGCCCTTCCTGAAGCCCTAGCTGTGCACCCTATCGGGTGAGGGAAGGATGGGAAGGGATAAACAGAACAGGCCTTTAGCAGGGATGGAGAAAGTGCATGCCCAACAGGCCACCACGGTGAGAAAGCCTGCAGGGACCTGGCTCTGTCCTCAGCATTCTGTCCAGAGACTTTCCTGTCCCTGGGTGGTGGGCACCCTTAGGAATGAACTGGAAATCAGATTGTTAAAGGAGAAGGCCAGAGACCCAAACAGGCCCAAAACTACACCATTGGTCTAGAGCTAGACCATCTGCAGATAGAAAGACAGGTGTGGGGGGAAGGGGGTGACTCTGCCATAGGTCCTATGTGGCTTTGTTGCCTTGGCATTTAGTACTTGTTGGCTGGCTGATAGGCCAGAAAGCCCCAGTGTACACATGGAGGATTGCAGCCAGAAGGAGTGAGGGGCCCGCCCAGCTGGTCAGAGCCCAGCCTAGAACTCCCTTCTCCATCCATTACCATCATCACTAGCCACTGACCACCCACAGGCAACTCTCCTGTGACTATCAGGGAGGCAGCCCAGAGTTTACCCTTGTCACTCAGCCTCAAGGGAGAGGACTTTCTAGACCTGAGCGTCCAGTGGCCTTGGTCCATGCCGACTCATCTCCTACACCTGTTACTCTTTTTTTTTTTTTTTTTTTTTGGTTTTTCGAGACAGGGTTTCTCTGTGTAGCTTTGCGCCTTTCCTGGAACTCACTTGGTAGCCCAGGCTGGCCTCGAACTCACAGAGATCTGCCTGCCTCTGCCTCCCGAGTGCTGGGATTAAAAGCGTGCGCCACCAACGCCCGGCACCTGTTACTCTTTTGAATCCCCCATTACAGTCTCCTGTCCCTGTCATAGAGGAGCCGTGGGCCTGAGGGAGACAGAGACTGTAGTGGGGGATTCAAAAGAGTAACAGGAACATGGCAGGAGGAAGGAAGCAGTAGGGAGACCTTATGGGCAGGGTGAGGAAACGGGCCTCAGAAGGTTGAGGTGAGTGGGACAAGGTGAAGGGCAGGGCAGGACAGAGGAACAAAGGGGCTGGGTGGTCTAGTGTTAGAGACTGATGAGGAGATGGGGGAGGTGAGTGGCCTGAGGCAGTGGGCTGTATGGAGACCTGAGGAGGCCTGCATCCTTGCAGCCTCGCCCACGTCAGTCACCACCTATGAGACATGCCAGACCTATGAGCGGCCCATCGCCTTCACCTCCCGCTCCCGCAAACTCTGGATCCAGTTCAAATCCAACGAAGCCAACAGCGGCAAAGGGTTTCAAGTGCCCTACGTCACCTACGATGGTAAGGCACCACCGTCTTCTCACAGCCCACTCAGTGCCAGCCAAGGCCTGGCTTGGGGACTCAGGAATGAGTTGTACATCCCTGCCTTAGCCAGGGCACAAACCCAGAGACAGAACTAAGGGCTAGGCGATGTGGAAATCCAAGGGGTGTGGGGTACAGGTGAGAGAGGGGACCATTGGCGCTGTCCGTGGGCTTCACAGAAGGTCCTGCCCCACCAGGGTTTGCAAGGTTAAATAGGGACAGCTAAGCCACCAGGAGGACAAAGCAGGTGGAGGGGACCCCAGAAGCAAAGGCCAAGAGACAGCGCTACATCCAGCCACCACCAGCTGTCCAAGGCGGGTCCAGGGAGCTGGGGAGGGCAGAGGAGGGAGGTGTAAGGTCTCAAGCCCCCCCACCTTCCCTCTCCCTGCTGGCCGGCTCCCAGAGGACTACCAGCAGCTAATCGAAGACATCGTGCGCGATGGGCGCTTGTACGCCTCGGAGAACCATCAGGAGATTTTGAAAGTAAGTTTTGTTTTTGAAAGGGAATCCCTGTGATTCTGGGAGAATGGATGGAACCATCCCTGCCCTGGCCCTGACTCCTGACCCCTGGAGAAGGGATGGGAGGAGGGTGTTGGGTCAAGGGCCCTGACACGGGACTGGGTCTGGACTGTCTGCCACCCCCACCCTCCTAGTCCACGAGGTTTGAAACAAGCTGGCTGCCAGGGAGATGGGGACCAAGACCTAGTGAAGTGCTTTGACTCAAGTCCTCAGTCTCACTCTCCTGTCTGTGAAATGTGGGCGGTTCTACGATCAGTGTCTAAAATCAGTGGAGTCCACCCACTGCCACTGGGCTTGGACCCCTTCCTTCTCATCCTGCCTGCCTTGAGAAGCAGGACACCATATCATAGAGGGCAAACTGTGACTGTCACACACACACACACACACACACACAGAGGCACACACACACACACACACACACACAGGCACTAGCCCAAGGCCCAGAGGATCCGGCTCTCACTGCATGGAACCAGTCCTGGGGATCAGCTTGGGCTTGGTGGGCCCTGGCTCAGCCTCATGATGGCAGTTCCCTCAGCCTTGGGGTTCGAGAACAGGAATGGGGCCACGTCCCCCTGGCCCACCTCACTCAGCTGTCACCATGCTTTCTATTCCATCCCGTGGAGCTGGGCGCAGTGATGGTTTGACAGGTACAAGATTGACCAGCTGCCCTCAAGCTCCCATGATCCTCCAGGAGCTAGCTAGCATTTGCTGTAGGCAGAGACCAGATCCCCTGCCTGCCCTCTGTTTTACTGTGTCCCCCATGTCTTACAGGATAAGAAGCTGATCAAGGCCCTCTTTGACGTGTTAGCACACCCACAAAACTACTTCAAATACACAGCTCAGGAATCCAAGGAGATGTTCCCTCGGTCCTTTATCAAACTGCTACGTTCCAAAGTGTCTCGATTCCTGCGGCCCTACAAATAGCCAGCCAGCTGTCCTGCTTAGGGACAGTGGGAACCAAGGAGGAGGGGAGTGTGCCTTCCCTCTACAGCAGGAGCTGAAAGGAGGCGCCATGGGCCTCCAGGTTGCCTTGGGCAAAGCCATCCGGCCTGTACCAGTCCGTGGAAGGCCTAAACCCAGCCCAGACCCCTTGGGTGGGTCTGCCACTCCTGTGTGGAAACCCTGCTTCAGAAAGCCTTCACCAATCCTTTGCCTCTGTTTCCTGGGACACCTAGAGCATTCTCTCCTGAACCACCTCAGTGGGCCTACCTGGGCAGGACATGCTGTACCCACCGTGTGGGGAACAGGACTGCTGTGCCCTTGGCCTGATGTGTTAGGAGAGAGGAGTGTGGCCACTACTGCAGGCTCTGGGAAGCCTAAGCCATTGTCACTCACAGAGGGCCAGGCCAGGAGGGGTGTGTGGAGGTGCCATCTGGGGGGGCGTTGATAAGCTTACGCCAGTGCCCGTGGAACCGCCACACCCTGCCAACTCCTCCAGCCACAGGCCCAGGACACCAAGCCAGGTCATGGGGCTCAAGGGACTCTGTGAGAGATAGAAAGGTCCTCCAGGAGAGGAATCCATGGACCTGTGCTTCGCCTTAATAGAACGTCTAATGAAGTTCTATATATATATATATATAGATATAAATATTAAATATATATACTTCTCTGTGTGGGCGGGTACTTTGGAAGGCTCTCTTCAGCAGGTGTGGTATTAACCACTGTTGCTATTTAATTACCAGCCTCCCCCAGTGATTACACTGCACCTCCCAGCACTTGCCACCTCTGTGTGGGGGAGGCCAAGTGTCCCCTCCCCCAGCCTGGGGAGAACACAGGCCTGCTTAAACATGTGGTTGAATGTGACTTCTAGGGGGCTGGACTAGCATTGACTTGGGGAGGGGGCCGGGGGTACTACACAAGCAACATCACTGCCCTCAACAGAACACAGTGGAAAGCAGCCACTCCCCACTTGGGTACTGGACCTCGCTGACTCTGCACTGTGCCTGCAGGTCACCAGAAACAAGGCCTTCCTCAGGGATTTGCAGGCTGTGCTCAGAGAGCAGCCCCAACTCTCTACTGCTACGGGAGGAGACAGCAAGGCCCAGAGAGAGGGAGCCTCCATGGAGGAGGCTGTCCGAGCCTCCCTGATGCTTCTCAGTCTCTTAAAGAGAGGAACCCCTGTGTGGCCAAGCTGCATGGCATCCCACTGCCTGGGGGGTCACCCCCTCACACAGAGATCTTGCCTGTGCCTCGGACTGCTTGCTGCCAGCTATCAGACACACATAGGAACTGGTCTGTATTTATCAAATTAACGGATGTTATAACTCAGAGGAACACAGGGGAATCTCAAAACGAACTCCAAGGTTTCCTGGTCCCCATCCCACTCTGATGACATAAGTGAGCTGTCTCAGAAAATGTATGTGGCCCACTGAAGACTGAACAAGCGTGTGGTCAAGTGAGCCAGGCCTGGAGAGTCACAGCTTGGTGACAAGGCACAACAAACTCACCTGAACTCCCTTGGAACTCAGGGACGAGTCACTGCCACCCCAACAGTCCACAAAGCAGAAGGGATCACCAGCGGCCATCACTCTCTCGTGGAGGGCAGCAGGTGGACTCTGTGTACTTGGTCGTAGGGCAGGGTCGGGGCCTATTGCCTTTCTGCAGTTCACAACCCTGCAACCCAGCTGTGCCAGGGAGAAGCTTCCTGTCTTCCTGTTGGACCACCGGTCATCCCCAGAGGGACCAACGTCCCCCAGCACGAACCCAGCAACACTCACCCTCTCCAGGAAAATGAAGCAAACAAGGACACATGGAGACACACACTAGGAGGGAATGATGGGAAACAGCTCAAGAAATTATGGTGCCCAAGAAGCTCTTCAAGGTGTCATCTGCAAACTGGAGAACCAGGAAAGCTGGCAGGATTCAAACCAGAGACACCAGAAACCGGTATGGCCGGTCTGAAGGCCTGAGGCCAGAGCACTGTCTTGGTTGTCTGTCCCAGGTCCAGTGAATTTGCCCTCCCTCCAATTTTACCCCCCACCCCCACCAGTCTACTGAAGGATGCCACCAACTTAGGTGAGGAAGGGGCTTTCCCCTAGCTCCTGATTCATACGCTAATTAATCTTTTCCAGAATACCACTATCACTGCCCTGCCACACCATAAGAAGCATTTGGGGGCTCGGCCCTGCCCAGTTAAGTTGACGTATCAAATTAACCAACCCACTGAAGGGCTTCAGGTTTAGTTTTGTTTGTTTGTTTGTTTGTTTGTTTTTTGAGCTGAGGATCGAACCCAGGGCCTTGAGCTTGTTAGGCAAGCGCTCTACCACTGAGCTAAATCTCCAACCCCTCAGGTTTAGGGTTTTTGTTTGTTTGTTTTTTTATTTTTTTTTTTTTTTGGTTTTTTTTTTTTTTGGTTTTTGGTTTTTCGAGACAGGGTTTCTCTGTAGTTTTGGAGCCTGTCCTGGACTAGCTCTGTAGCCCAGGCTGGCCTCGAACTCACAGAGATCCGCCTGCCTCTGCCTCCCGAGTGCTGGGATTACAGGCATGCGCCACCACCGCCCGGCTCAGGTTTAGTTTTTTATCTTCTCAAAAACCAGAAAACATCAGAGTTCTCCAGTTTTCTCCAGTTTTTGTAAGTCCTGCCTACAACTCCTGAGGGGCTTTTGGCAGTTGCCACCCCTGTGTCCATCAACACACCCAACACCCAACTATTTCCTCTTTCCAGAGTGCCCACCCCCACTGTGGCCACATCATGTCCAGGGTCCCCTGAGGAGGAGCAGGTACAGTGCAGGCCAGGTCCCTCATTCTCATGCTCAAGCCCTTCCTTTTGTAGCTCTCATCCCCCCCCACAAAATAGCCCCCAAAGCCCTAGCACCTGGCAAAGGCGGAGAGGGCCTGTGTTTCCCAGTGTCTGTTGGGCTTGGTCCTGCTCCTGGTAGAGCTCTGCACCTGAGGCAACCTGACGACCTCTATGGAGGTGAGAGGAAACCCAAGTTGTCCCCTGGGTTCCAGATGGTCACCATATGAGACCTGGAATTGGACGCACCCCAACAGGACACCCAGAAAGCCTTCCTGACTTGTGTTCCTGGCACCTCTCAGCACTTAGCTTGGCAGTACCTACCTGAGGAAGGACAGCAACCTGCCCTGGGGGTCAGTGGCCAGCCCAGCCCTCCACTTGTGGGCGGCAGCAGTGAGGCAGGTCCTCTGTCACTCAGAAAGGGCCTTTGAATTGTCCTGGTCATTTGTACTGGGTCCAGAGCCTCGAGACTGTGACTACACTACCCTTCTCACCCTGGCTCCTTCCCCAACTCTCAAGCAGCACAACCATGGAGTCCCTGTGACCCCCAACACTTGTCACACTGGCTACTGGTGGTGACCACTGTCCCCAACTCTGGCTCCCCTGGTGCAGTCCATCCTCACTTTGAGTGGTCGCAGATACTCAGAGTCCCAGCCCAAGATGGAGACCTTGGCCACCTTTCCCCTCTTGACGGCTTTTAGTTTGGAACACGCAGGTGAAATAGAAGCAAAATACAAGCCCCAGATCCTGGTACAAAAGCTCTACTAGGGAGCCTGCTCACCCACCTCTGCCTTCTACAAAAGGAGGCCCCGGCTGCTCAGGCTTGGGGTGGACCCTAAACGGACGTGTAGAAGCTAAGTATCTTCCAAAGCTTCCTCTTATCCCACCCCCAGCAAAAAAAAATAAATAAGGGCCTAAAATGAGTTGAGTCATTCAGCAAACATTTACTGGGTGCCTCCTGTGTGCCAGACTTCTAGAAAGACTGACTGGGGAACAATATGAACACAACAACCTACCCAGGACAGCAGCCTTGCCCATGCCTGCTCAGCTGCTACGGGACCTGGAGGACAGGAGGGCCAACGCTTTCTTCTTGCCCTGGGACTAGCCTAGGAAGTGGGACTGACCTGGCAAGCACTGTACAGCTTTGCTTCACCAAAGATGCACAGAGTGGTAACTCAGCCCTTCTGTTCAGGCAGGCAGTGCCCAGCCGATGCCATTCGGACTGAGGCTGAAGGACTTGTGAGCGAAAATGTCTGTCAAACACGGAAGCAGGACAATTAGCTCCTCTCCAGGGCACGACAGCACTGGGTGGGCTTTGTCCTACTCAACCTGTCAGAACTTTTGTCAAGGTACCATGTGGTGGTTTGGGGGGGGGGGCTCTTCAGGGCCCAGGTGATGTGGTACAGCCTGTGCTCTCTCCCCCAGCACCCTGTTTAGACAGCTCCCAACAGTGGGTCTTTTGCTGGCTGCGGCCTCCCCAGCCTGCACCCAGCCATGCCAACGCAAAGGCCTGGATGGAAGTTCTGAATGTCTGCACTCCCACTACTCAACAGGGAGCAACAAGGCACCGGAGATTCACAGTCCTTCAGTCTCATGCGAGACACTAAGCTGAACCCCCTCTGCCCGGGGACCCAGCCCTGGGCACTTGACTCTGAGAGACCAAGTAAAGTGCCCTAAATGAAGAGTGAGAAGCTAGAAGAGTTAGTGCTGACATTGGTGGCATCTCTTTCTTCTTTAAGCACATTCGGAGAAAGGATGAACTTGGCCGCTCTTGGGTAGCAGTCAGGGTCGTCACCAGCCAGACATGAACTGTCACCACCACTACAATGCTTGCCCTGACCCAGAGGCCCTCGGCCCTACACATGAGATGTATGTCACACAGTGTATGTCAGCACGAACAGGGGAAGCAGCCGGGCATTCAAACAGATCGTCAGAAACCACAAGCTTTGCCAAGGTCAGAGCCATGTGCAGCCAGAAGCCATCCACGCTGCTCTGGAGATGGATGCACTCCTGAGCCCCAGCCTTTGCCCCGGCCTCCAAACATGCGCAGTCTGTCCAGGCACTGGGTAGCAGTCCTAAGGCACACTGACCAATATCCATGTAACCGCATTTGCCTTCCAGCAGCCTCAGATATTCAAAGCTTTTCTCTACCATGTTTCCCCCTATGCATGTAATTAAACACTTGTGGGAATCACTTTAATAATAAACAGGAAATGAGCCTAAGTATTGTCCATTTCTCCTTTCCTTTAGAGCTATGACTGGGGGTATGGGAAACCCCATAGGAATCCAGAAAAGAAAGCAAGCAAGAATCGAGGGCCTTGAATTTAAAAGCTCCTGTCTTCATACTCTGCGTTCCAAAAGCAAGATCCGGAAGAATAGATGTCTGGTCTTGTGATGGGAAAGATTTCTTAATTATTTTTTATAAAGATTTTATTTTACTTTTAATTATGTGTGTGTGTGTGTGTGTGTGTGTGTGTGTGTGTGTGTGTGTGTGT